>PITA01003230.1:0-98123 GCA_004023965.1 Spilogale gracilis
AAAATCACAAAGTTAGTACAAAGAGTTTCCATATGCCCTGTAAGCTATACCTTAATTTACCATATTATTAATACTTTTATATTAGTATTCATCCTCTACTTTGAATTTTTAAACTTTGGGTTACAGCTTTTAACCCCTTCCCAGGCTGTTGGCCTCTTTAAGAACAAGAAAGAGCTGGAGCTTTTTTGGGGTGCCTGGGTGGCTCAGTTGGTTAAGCGACTGCCTTCGGCTCAGGTCATGATCCCGGAAACCTGGGATCAAGTCCCACATCGGGCTCCCTGCTTGGCGGGAGGCCTGCTTCTCCCTCTCTCACTCCCCCTGTTTGTGTTCCCTCTCTGGCTGTGTTTCTCTCTGTCAAATAAAAATTTAAAAAAAAAAAAAAAAGAGCTGGGGCTTTCTAGGCAAGGGTTCAAATCCCAGCTCCCATACATATTAGTTGAGTGACCCCAGGCAAATAATCCCTCTATAAGTCCATACTGGGTGCTAAGCCATCACTGGAATACCTTAGGAAAGTAAATGGTATCAGGTAACTCCAGTCTCCACATAAGACCTCTTTAAAAAAACTTTGAAAATGTAAATTCATTCCACTTAGTAGACTGCCTGGTCCTAGAAAGAAAAATAAAAAACCCTCACTAAATGAGCCCTTCCCTCCCACACTCCTAAATGAATGTTCTCCATATATTGGAAGAATCTGGGCATGATGCAAGGGCAGACTATTAGATTGCCACGGTATTGACATTTGCAGAACAGGCTCTGCCTCTCCAGGGGTCAAAGAGGCAAGGATGCTATGTCATGAAGCTACTGGAAGGATTAAAACAGATAATGTCCTACAAGGGGGTCCCTTTTCCATCTTCTTCCATCTCTGAGATCATTACATTATTAAACTTTTCCATATAATTTACTTAGAAATTGCTTATTCACTTCCTGTGACATTTCTCCTGTTACTATGCTGTGATCTAACACCTATTATCAAAATTTTATCTGTACTTTGTGGATTGTCCCCTGAGGTTGACTGTAAGTTCACAGAAGATGGGGCTTCCGTCTTAGATTTCCAGGTTTCCCATAGTGTACCTGATGATGGCTTTGTTGCTACGATGAGAATATGATTTAGAATATGAAATTCATCTGTTATATTTGTTGTCATTCTGATACAGGGTAAAATCCAGTACCATGAATACATCACTGAAGGATTTGAAAACATGCCAGCTGCATTTATGGGAATGCTGAAAGGAGATAATTTGGGAAAAACAATAGTGAAAGCATGAAAAAAATGACACATTTAAGAAATCATTTGGATGATTAATTTCTTTTTAACCATTTGGTAAAAATGTATATTACCTTCATTATTTAAGAAACAGTCATTGCAATGAGTTTGATCTACCCAATAAAGCACATTAAAGTGGGTATGTAATTAGAGTGTGAAAATTTCACAGTGAACGATGACCAGTCATCTCACTCCCTACTGTACCTCCTTCTGGGTTATGGTGCAAACTAATGATTTGGAGTCCAAAAGTTTACTGCTTCTGTGACTTTGAAGTTCTGATTTTTTTTCTAATCTGTAAAGTGAGGATAATAACATCTGCTATATGTACATATTACAAATTTACTTAAAACACCAGCATAGGGGCACCTGGGTGGCTCAGCCAGTTAACCATCTGAGTCTTGATTTTGGCTCAGGTGACGATTTCAGGATTGTAGGATTGAGTCCTGCATCAGGCTCTGAGGTCAGTGCAAAGTCTGCTTGGGATTCTTTCACTCTCCCTTGGTCTCTTTCCCCTCACTGCACACACACTCTCTCTAAAATAAAAAATAAATTTTCAAAACAAAACAAAAGGGGCGCCTGGGTGGCTCAGTTGGTTGGGCGTCTGCCTTTGGCTCAGGTCATGATTCCAGAGACCCGGGATGGAGTCCCACATCGGGCTCCCTGCTCAGCGGGAAGCCTGCTTCTCCCTCTCTCACTCCCCCTGCTTGTGTTCCCTCTCTGGCTGTGTTTCTCTCTGTCAAATAAATAAAATCTTAAAAAAAACAAAACAAAACAAAACAAAAACCAAAAACACCAGCCTAATGCCTGGCCTGTATTAGGTACCCAGTAAGTGTTAGCTACCTTCCTGTAGAAGTTAGTGAAGTCATCAGGTTATCACCCTTATTGCTTATTAGCTGAGAAGAAATAATCATGGCTAATGTATGGGGGTCTCAAGGCAGCCCACACTGGTCCTCCACAGCGGAGTCTAACATCACGGACCAAGGAAGGGATTTTTCATTCACAACAGCTACAAAAAGACAACACATGGGAATATGAGCCTACGAAAATGTGTGAGATTTATATTTAGACTACTTTCAAGCTTCATTTTTTTTTTAAGTAATCTGTGCATGCAACGTGGGGCTCAAACTCGTGACCACTAGATCAAGAGTCTGATGCGCCACCACCTGAGCTAGCCAGGTGCCCCATGAACAGTTTGTAGCTTTAAAGCATTACTCGGGAACACAAAAGACTGGAACATTTAGAAAGATAGCATGCTTTTGGCCCAGAGGATTCAGAATTCTAAAGATGTCAATTCTATTGATCAAGTCTGCCTCCAAGTAGAGTAGGGGTTAAATCAGACCACAGTGAAAAGAATGGGAGAAGTGTGTGTGTGACTAAGAGAGAGGAACCTCTGGAAGAATATAGTAAACTATTGATAATACAGTTTGTCTCCAGGGGAGAGAAGTGAGGAGTGCCTGAAGGGCAGGGATAAGAAAGAAACTACACTGTAGAACTTTTTGTGCTTTTTGAATTTTTAAAAAAATTTTTTCAGTGTTCCAAGATTATTTATGCACCACGCCCAGTGCTCCATGCAACACCTACCCTCCTTAATACCCGCCACCAGGCTCACCCATCCCCCCAACCCCTCCCTTCCAAAACCCTCAGTTTGTTTCTCAGAATCCAAAGTCTCATGCTTTGTCTCCCTCTCTGATTTACCCAAATTCACTTTTCCTTTCCTTCTCCTAATGTCCTCCATGTTACTCCTTTGCTCCACAAGTAAGTAAAACCATATGATACTTGACTTTCTCTGCTTGGTTTATTTCACTCAGCATAATCTCCAATCCCATCCATGTTGATACAAAAGTTGGGTATTCATCCTTTCTCACGGAGGTGTAATATTCCATTGTACTGCTTTTTGAATTCTAAATCTTACAAATTATTTATCCACTATTAAAAATACAATTAAAAAAATCAAAGTCCCTGCCCTCCTCATTCTGTATGGGGAAAGTAAAGCATATGTATGAGAGAAAACTCAGGAAAGTGTCGGGGTACCCTTGTATAAATTTTCCCACCATGGTGCTACTGGTGCCCACGGAGATTTCTGCTCTGGGGCTTCAGCTCCCACAGCACAAGTCTCTGTGTCTGCCTGTGTGACTCTCCAGCTCTGTGGGCAGCTGTTTGTGACCTCAGTTCTCTGCTGTATCTCAAAAGAGTTGATCTTTCAGTTTCCTCAACTTATTTTTTTTCTTAGGACAGAGTGATGCAACACATGCTGGCCCAAAAACACAGTCAAGAGCACTTATTTTTATTCTAAGATTTAGTTATTTATTTATTTGAGCATGAGTGGGGGGAGGGCAGAGGGAGACAGTCTTCAAGCGGACTTCCCTCTGAGTGCAGAGCCTGACATGGGGCTTGACCCCACAACCCTGAGATCCTGACCCGAGCCAAAATCAAGGGTTGGACTGAGACCCCCAGGCACCCCAAGAGCATTTATTTTTAATTTTGATAATGCTTATCTTTTTTTCCTTTATAGTTACTGATTTTTGTGTTTGCCTAGCTCAAGCTCATGAAATTTTTCTCCCATATTTTATTCTGTAAGTTTTATAGTTTTAGCATTTACGTTAGATCTGTGATGGAGCAGAGAATAGGGGATTGAGATTGACTGTAAAGGAGCAAGAGAATTTTCTGGGGTGATTTCAGTGTTCTGTTGGAGTGGGGATGCCAGAAGGGGACAGACACATTTGTCAGAACTCATAAAGCGGTGAGTTTAAATGTGCATCTTTTTTTTTTTTTTAAGATTTTATTTATTTGACAGAAACACAGCCAGAGAGGGAACACAAGCAGGGGGAGTGAGAGAGGGAGAAGCAGGCTTCCTGCTGAACAGGGAGCCCGATGTGGGACTCGATCCCGGGTCTCCAGGATCATGACCTGAGCCGAAGGCAGTCTCTTAACCGACTGAGCCACCCAGGTGCCCCTAAATGTGCATCTTATTATGTGTAAATTATACCTTAATACCGTTAATTTTTAAAAAGAAAAAATATGTCCAGTACAAAAAAACTAGACTGCAAGACAGGAGCTTGCCGGCCACCAAACTGCCACAGACTCCTGACTTACTAGGAGGGAGAACGACGGACAAACAGTCAAAGTAAGGCCCAAGTCTGTGAGATCCACAACCACATGGTACGTACTTTGTGGGAAAGCCTCCCAAGCAGATATTAATATTTTCAGCTTCAGAGGAACCAGGAGGAACACAGGTCTTCCTGTTTCCCCCACTTCCATCTACATCTCTTTCTGGAATTTATTTTGGTCCCAATAGTAAGATAGGTATCTGTCTTTAGGTTTTCCAAGTGATGAGCCAGTTTTTCCCACGACATTTATGGAATCCATCTTTCCTTCATTGACTTGAAACACATCTTTTACTATGTTTTCTATTCATAGGTACTTGGCTCCATATCTAGACCTGCCCACTCAAAACACAAAGATCTGTGTTTCATTATTTTGCCACTAATGTGAATATTACCTTTTTCCATTACATTTTTTAGCTATTGCTAGAATTTGGGAAAGTTTTAAAATATATCTATCAATCTATGCACAAGAATGCATTTTTGTAATAAAGTATTAAAGAGTGCTCTTATTAATACAATATTTCAGACTAACCCATTTATTTTTTAAATTTTATTTAAACTAATTTAGTTAACTGTACTATTAGTTTCAGAAGATTAACTCATTTAAAATACTTGCACAGGGGCTCCTGGGTGGCTCAGTTGGTTGGGCTTCTGCCTTCAGCTCAGGTCATGATCCTGGAGACCTGGGATCGAGCCCTACATCGGGCTCCCTGCTCGGCAGGAGGCCTGCTTCTCCCTCTCTCACTCCCCATGCTTGTGTTCCCTCTCTAGCTATGTTTCTGTCAAATAAATAAAACCTTTAAAAAATAAAATAAAATAAAATACTTGCACAGTGCTTTAACCTGATGAAAACAGCATAATCCAGAACCACTGCCAAGTGGCTAATTAGACTTGATATGATACAGTTCATTGTGATTTTTGCCAACATGTAATATCCCACAATTCAAGTATTCGGAGTTTATGTTCTGTGAATGTGTGTCCCAAGAATATAATTTTTTCAGTGCAACTTCAATAGTGAAGTGACAGTCAACATCCTACAGATGAAAGATGAAGAATTTCCAGATGAAGAACCAAGCAGGACATCACCACTGACAGCATATTATCAGCCCAGTTGAAAAAGTTTCACAAGATCTACAGAGTTTCTAATTTTAAGGGGATAAAAATTCTGCCTTCTTTTCTGGAAAATCATCCAAAACAACATAGGGCACAAGAAACAAACAACAAAACAAAACACTCTATTTAAGAAAAATTAAGAGGAACCAGTAGGATTTCTGTGGCCAGTTGTTATATAAAAAGACAGGCAATAACAAGTGATGGCAAAGAGGTGAAAAATCAATTTTGCCACCTGACTCCCACATATCTGGTGGGGATGCAAAGTGGTGGGGCCGCTCTAGGAAAGTGCTCAGCAATTCTTCAAAATGTTAAACAGAGTTTCATGTGCACCAGCAGTTTCACTCACAGGTGTACCCCAAAAAGAATGAAAACATGTCCACACAAAAACTTGTACACAAATGCTCACAGCAGCATATTCATAATAGCCCAAAGAGGAAACAATCCAATGTCCTTCAAATGATGAATGGCTATAATATGGTATAGCCACATGATGGAATATTATTCAGCCATAAAAAGGAATGAAGTACTGATACATGTTACAGCATAAATAGATCTTGAAAACATTAGGCTAACTGAAAGAAGACAGACTCAAAAGGCCATTCATTGATTATTTTTTAAAAGATTTTTATTTATTTATTTGGGAGAGAGAGCATGAATGAGAGAGAAAGGGAGAGGCAGAAGCAGAAGCAGACTCCCCGCTGAGCAAGGAGCCTGACATAGGGCTCCATCCTAGTACTCTGGGATTGTGACCTGAGCCCAAGACAGACATTTAACTGACTGAGCCACCCAGGTCCCCTGTATGATTCTATTTATATGAAATATCCAGAACAAACAGGCAAATTTAGAGACAAAGTAGATTAGTGGTTGTATAGATGGGGAAAGAGGGAGTAAGAAGTGATGGCTAATATGTATGGGATTTATTTGGGAGAGATACAAATATTCTTGAATTATATAGTGATAGTTTGGGTTTTTTTTTTTTTCTCTTTCTAAAAAAGATTTTATTTATTTATTTGAGAGAGAGATCAAGCATGAGCAGGAGGGAAGGCCAGAGGAAGAGGGAGAAGCAGGCTCCCAGCTGAGCAGGGAGCCCCATATGGGGCTTGATCCCAGGACCCTGGGAACATGACCTGAGACAAAGGCCAACATTTAACTGACTGAGCCACCCAGGCGCCCCATAGTGGTGATAGTTGCTCATCTTTGTGACTATACTAAAACCACTAAATTGTACACTTAGAATTTTTACAGTTACTCACAATAGCCAAAGTATGAGAACATCTGTCCATCAAGAGATGAATGGATAAAGAAAACACAAAAATATCCTTCAGCCTTAGAAGAGGAAATTGCCATTTGCAACATGGGTGAAACAGGGCATTATGCTAAGTGAAATAAGTCAGGAAGAGGAAAATACTATGTGGCATCATTTATATGTGGAATCTAAAAAAGAAAGAAAAAAGTCGAACTCATAGAAAGAGTAGAAAAGTAATTGCTGGGAGTGGGGAGAAATAGAGGTTGGTAAAATGGTACAAACTTAGTTATCAGATGATTAAGTCCTGAGGACCCAGTGTGTAACATGATGAGTGTAGTTGAAACACTGTATTGTATAATTGAAATTTGCTAGGAGTAGAACTTAAAATATTCCCATCAAAAAAAGGTAAATATCGGGACGCCTGGGTGGCTCAGTTGGTTAAGCCACTGCCTTCGGCTCAGGTCATGATCCCGGAGACCCGGGATCGAGTCCCACATCGGGCTCCCTGCTCAGCGGGAAGCCTGCTTCTCCCTCTCTCACTCCCCCTGCTTGTGTTCCCTCTCTGGCTGTGTTTCTCTCTGTCAAATAAATAAAATCTTTAAAAACAAACAAACAAACAAACAAAAACAAAAAAAGGTAAATATGTAAAGTGATGGATGTATGAATGAACTCAGCTGGAGAGGGGGTCATTTCACAATGTACATCAAATCATCACTCTATGCTTAAAAAATTAAGCAACACCTGTAACCCCAAACAATATTGTATAAAGACACATTGTTTGGAGGACCTTTTATTGACAGTACAGGAAAAAACAAAGACACAACCGCCTTCCCTCAAAGGGTACTGATGAAACCTATAAAGATTTGGGAAGTGGAGATGTCAGGCACTCTGGCAGTGGGGAGGCAACCAGGAAGCTAAAAAGATAGTACTTGAAAACTGCAAAAAGGGGCTCCTGGGTGGCTCAGTTGGTTGAGCGACTGCCTTCGGCTCAGGTCATGATCCCGGAGACCGGGTATCGAGTTCCACATCTGGCTCCCTGCTCGGCAGGAAGCCTGCTTCTCCCTCTCTCACTTCGCAGCTTGTGTTCCCTCTCTGGCTGTGTTTCTCTTGTCAAATAAATAAAATCTTAAAAAAAAAAAAAAAAAGAACAGTTCAAGGCACACCTGCGTGGCTCAGTTGGTTAAGCCTCTGCCTTCAGCTCAGGTGATGATCTCAGGGTTCTGGGATGGGGTCCCATGTCCGGCTCCTTGCTCAGTAGGGAGCCCACTTCTCCCTCTGCTTCTGCCCCTCCCCCTGCTTGTGCGCTCACTCTCTCCCTGTCTCTCTCTCTCAAATAAAATCTTAGAAAGGCAAGGAAGGAGGGCTGGAGGGAGGAAGGAAGGAAGGGGGAAGAGAAGGGAAGAGGAGTAGTTCAAGCCCACAATGCCACTCCTAACTTGCCTGGCATTTATCTATCCATCCATAACCCCCACAGAAAACTGAAGTATAATCTTTCACCAAGTGAAACCTGAAAGGCTTTTGAATTGGGTCCCTTGGCCGTGGAAGAAGGTGGAAATGATATGTCAGGCTAAAAAAGATTAAGTGGAAGTCTGTTTGCAGGGAGTCAACTCCCAACTCCCATCCCACCATGCTGCTTTCTTCCACCTAGCCCACGATGGCCAGATTTAGCAGATTTAGCTCCCTCTCTAAAAACCTATAGATCCTTCTGGAGAAATTACACTGCTTTGAGGATGACTGAGACACTGACATTTGCGGTCCCCAAGGCAAAAACTAAGTGAACACCATCATCCTTCTGTGAGGCCCACACACTGACATGCTGCTCTCTCATTACTCAAGCTTCTAACCCAGAGACCCTGGACTTACAGGTGGAAACGTTCATCGACAGACTTTGGATTGCTTCCCTTAGGAAAAGAAGGTATGTACTGTGTGGGGGGATAATGAAAGGACATAGTGATCAGGACAGGTTGTGGCTGAAGCAATTCATGTGCTCACAATGAGGGGAAGACAATTTCCCAGGCTCCTCTGCAGTGAGGTGTCACGTGACTGATTTCTGGCCAACGAAAGAGAACAGAAGTGATTTCTAAGCCACATGTTCCCAGTTTCTAGGTTAGAGCATTCTTAGAACCATAATCAACTTTTCATAGTGCCCCTAGGCACGATTAGGTGAGAAATACCTAACTGTCCCATTTGTTACAGGTCCAAATAATAGTAGTTGTTGCTATGCCCAATAGTGATAGCTGTGTTGCCCTAAAATTTAATATATCCTGGGAAACCCCTGAGTTCTCTACAGTGACCTAGGACACCTTGGCACCCAGTTGGGACCCATGGTTCTTTTCTTTTCTTCTTCTTCTTCTTTTTTTTTTTTTTAAGACTTTATTCAGTTATTTGAGAGCCATAGCACACAAATGAGAAAGCAGCTGAGGGAGAGGGAAAGCATACTTGCCACCGAGTTGGGAGCCAGATATGGAGCTCGATCCCAGAGATCATGACCTGAGCTGAAGGCAGCCATTTAACCAACCCCAGGAGCCGCAGGACCCATGGTTCTAAGCTGCTTCCAGGTCAGTATTTAAATATACATGTATGTATAATACTCCTGTTCTTTCTTTGCCTCTGGGGCCTCCCAATGGCATAGCTACAAAATGCAAGAAATGAACTGTTACTCAGTTAAGCCACTTTGATCTCTTGGGCTCCCTGGCTAGTCCTGCTTCCTCCAACACTGTATTGTCCAATATGGAAGCCACATAAATCTACTGAGAACTGCAGTAACCAACAGTGCCACATTCTGGGATTTAAAAAACTGAAGCAGAGTCAATGTTTTCCTGTTAAGCACAACTTTATTGTTTTTGTAGAACTACAGTTCACTTTAACTATTGCATCACACAGGATGTTGTTGTACTGTAATGCTTGGATGGGAACGTGCATTAGTTCTAGAATTACAGATAAACACGTCGCCAATCTTGGCAGTATTGACACACTGATTCGGTTTAGATAATTTTATTCTATGCACTGAAGTAACATCACGAAGTATTTACTTGGATATTTTATGTGGCTAGCACAAGTTCAAGTATACCTAGGTAGATAGCACAAGTTACAGCTGACACTTATGCAAACCAGAATCATCAACTGAGATATGCACTATTTTAAGTACAATTATTTTCTAGATTAAAAAAATACGAGGAAATATTTAAATTTTAAATGAAGGCATATTACTGAGGCAGAATTCAGTGCACTACAGAAGCGAGTAATACAATTAGTAAAGAGAAAAGGGGAAGAGGGTCTAGTGCACATTCAATGAATGGTGATTGCAATTCACTGCAAGCACCGTGAAATGAAAAGCTGTTTGCTGTATACAGAAGTATTAAAACAGGAGACGATATTTAAGACAGCAGCTAGTATTTGTCATTTCCAGCAACAATCTAGTGAGTTAAGTATTCTAATAGTAAAAAAAAAAAAAGAAAAACATGAAATTAGTCACATGAAATGAGCAATTTCCATCAAAAAAATTTGACCACTTTTTAACAGGATTTTTGAGCTTATAAACTTGGTCAGCTATACAATACTTGAATTTTTGAGCACACACAAACACAAAATCTTCGGTGGAAAAGTGATAAAAAGCAATGATTATTTCAATTATGGTAATTTAGTTAGAAAATTCTGAGAAAGACACAAAAAGACATTTATGAAAGTTGAAATGTTCAATTAACCCTCTAAACAATGTTCACAGAATACAAGAAGTTTCTAATACTATCAAAGATAAATTGATTCACAAATCTTAAATGTTGCAAGTATTTATTTTTAGCTTTAGATGAATCATGTGATATAAGACAGTGCCTGTCTTATATTTTCAAAAATTTTGATACGTTGTCTCAAATTTACAAAGAAATGTCAATTCATTGCCTAAAAACTCAAACTCATGACAGGTTTTATGTTTGACATTTTTTCACCTGTCAGAGAATTTCAGCTAGACATTGAAAAATTACTTTTTTTTTTTTTTTTTAAGATTTTATTTGACAGAGAGAAACACAGCCAGAGAGGGAACACAAGCAGGGGGAGTGAGAGAGGGAGAAGCAGGCCTCCTGCCGAGCAGGAGCCTGATGTGGGGCTTGATCCCAGGTCTCCGGGATCATGACCTGCGCTGAAGGCAGAGGCTTCAGCACTGAGCCACCCAGGCGCCCCTAAAAAATTAGTTTCTATCATAAGAGTGAGACTCCAGCTATGTTTAGGCAAAAGACCAAAAGCATTGGAATTTTAAAGCAAGAGAATGAGGTTTCCCTAATTGCTTTGCTCCACTATCTAACTATTGAAAATATTTGTGTTGTTTTCTAAAGCAGACTCTAATAAGTCATGAACACAGATGTTAAAATTCTTCAATATATATGTGCAAATGCTATAAAATAATCATTGCCAGGTTATGGAATCAGTAGATAATGTTTTTAATGATTTGTGTTTTTATTAATGATCCTTGGTTGAGTCATAAGAGAATTTTTACAAAGATTTCCTGTACTAGGAATTCCAAATCAAGGTTTTCTTAAAATGAAAGAATTGCCTGCCATATAATCAAAGACAAAAAGTGTCAGTATGATAATTCTCCTTAACATAACACTGTGCCTGAATAAGCTAAGTTTGAAGCTCCTTAAAACAGGAAAAACTTGTACCTACTTTGGTGAAAAATTTAGTTAAAATAATTCAGTTAAAACTGAAACACTTCATAATACAAATTTTTAAAAATGACAATTGTACACATTTTTCTACATTGGGTCAACATGCAAATTTTAAATGTAATCGACAGCATTTTATGTAAGTTAGCTGCAAAAAAAAAAACAAAAACAAAACAAATGTAGAGACTGGTTTGTTGACATGGATAAATTCAGGTTTTTTCCATTTTATGCAATACCTTATGCCCAATTTGATGTTAATAATACTGAGTTGAATTTACCTGAACAAATACAATTTTCAAAATGATATGCTTTTGCTTCAAAATCAAATCAATTCTTCCAATAAAAAGATGAAGAGTTTTATCAGTGTGGATGTAAATATCAAAGTAAAGTTATTCTTTTGATACTTGATGCAGTTATTGGGAAATTTTAAGTATATTTAGAACAATAAGACATGTTTGGAAGAACAATGTGAATCTACTTTTCAATGCTAAGTTTTATAAATCTAAAAATGGATCAAGTAATTCAGATGAAAATTTAGTGTATGGATTAAAATGTGTTGCAACGTTTATAAAATATATACTGGGTTTTGAAGACAATGCAAAAAATAATATAAAAAAATCTCATCAATAAGTTTTATACTGGTTAAAATATGTTGAAATAATATTATACTCTCGGGTAAAATAAAATATATTGTTAACTTCATCTGTTTGCCATTTTAAAAGTAGCTACTAGAAAATCTGAAATTACATATGTGGCTCACATTATGCTCCTCTTGGATAGTACTGTAGTAACTAAAACATCTTCCAGTCAGCGTTTGAGAGTCCTCTTCTTAAATGTGAACAACAACTGCCAGAAATTTGAGGAAAGCCTCCAATGTGAAAGAGACAATAGGTTAAAAACAACCCAAAGGAAAGACAGATAATGCAGGGAGCAGAATAACATGGAAAGACACTGTATTAGCATCTTCAGAGGAAAAAAATAATTCACCCATGAAAAAACATTATAAAAACAAAAAACACAGAATCAGAAAATGCACTTAGAATTAAGATATGACAACAGCAATAAAACATTAAAAACATTTAGCAGCAGAATTGGAGGATTAAAGCTGAAAAAAATCTTCCAGAAAGCAAGACAAAGAGCAAGTGAAGGAAATGATGTCAAGGAAAATGGCAGAGTAGGAAACAGCAGGAAACCATCTTGCCACTCAGACAATTGTACTGGAAGATATGTAGCGATTACTCTGGAATAGAGGATGTCTATTTGAAAACTTACAGCTCTCAGGGGAAACCCTGACTGGTAAATTGCAATGATTAGTGGTAGAGTCAGCCTTCAGGACAGCAGGAATCAACCGGCCTCTACTGGCCAGCCCTAGAGATGAAACCCACATCCATAGTTTGCCTTGCTGGAGCCAAAGCAATAAAAACCTTTGCCTCTAAATATTGGAGTTCTGGGTTCTGACTGTGGGTGGCTGCTTCTGATCATGAAGGAAGAGTGAAGAGCAGACACAGAAGCCAGACACCATTCTTCCAACCCCCACTGGCTAAAGGAGCTTCCAGAGAACTTAAGGGACAGCACCTGGTTTTTCTAGACACTGAAAAAGAAAATCACATATGGGAGAATTTAGGAAACCACGGCCTCCGCCCAGGGAAATACAGAGTCAGAAAAATCTAAGCTTTCACCACAGACTGATCCCCAGCACCGAAACACCCTAAAACAATAAAAAAAGACAACAAACTCTGAAAAGAGGGAAAAGTCTGATTTCCAGAGCTACCAAACTACAAGATTCAAATGTCAAATTTTCAACAACAACAAGAAAATCATAAGGCATACAAAGAAAGAGAAAAGTAAGGTCCATTCAAAGGAAAAAAATAAATCAACAGAAAATGTAACTTGGGAAGCCCAGAGGCCAGACTTGCTAAATTAAAAGCTTTTTTTTTTTTAAAGATTTTATTTATTTATTTGACAGAGAGAAACACAGCTAGAGAGGGAACACAAGCAGGGGGACTGAGAGAGGGAGAAGCAAGCTTCCTGCTGAGCAGAAAGCCCGATGTGGGACTCGATCCCGGGTCTCCAGGATCACGACCTGAGCTGAAGGCAGTCGCTTAATCAACTGAGCCACCCAGGCGCCCCTAAATAAAACCTTTAAACCAATGGTCTTAAAGATGCTTCAAGGGCAAAAGGAGGGTTCTGATGAGGCTGGCACATCAAGTGAGAAAATGAAGAAAATTCTTCAAAGCAGGAGAAAAAAAAGGGACTAGGCATCTATGAATTACTACTTTAGAGGGAAATGATCTCCTTGCTTCTGTTTTATAAAAAAGACTATAGGGGCGCCTGGGTGGCTCAGTTGGTTAAGCGACTGCCTTCAGCTCAGGTCATGATCCCGGAGACCCGGGATTGAGTCCCACATCGGGCTCCCTGCTCGGCGGGAAGCTTGCTTCTTCCTCGCTCATTCCCCCTGCTTGTGTTTCCTCTCTGGCTGTGTTTCTCTCTGTCAAATAAATAAAATCTTAAAAAAAATAAATAAATAAAAAATAAAAAAGACTATAAACATCTTGAATACCAACAGCAAAACCCTCCAGAAGAACTACCGATAGATTTGGCAAGGCTTGTAGATGAGGAGAGACACTTGAGGACTCCAACCTGGAAAAATCTCTCGACTTTAGAACCTGTAAGAAAGAGTCCAGCAGAGAGATCTCACCAATGCTCTCAGGGTAGAAAATAGTAATTTCCAACTTCCTAAGCACCAGATTAACTCAGGAGAGACACCTCACAAGCGCCCTGGTTTGGGGAAAAGCTTCCTTAGGTCAGACCTTTATAGACGTCCATACTTCCACATAAAGGAGAGACCCTATGGAAGTGCCGTACTTTACAGACAATTTGACAGCACATTTTCAGAATCTTAAAATATGTCTTCCTTTTCATCAAGGAGTTCCAACTCAGAGAAACAATTCTGAGGAAAACACATAACAAGAAACAACAAAAATAGAAGACTCTTTCAGGTAATACACAAACACAGGAAGAACCTCCAGTGATTCCTCACTGCCTTGGTAATAAAACACAAACCGCTCGAAAGGGTTGGGAAGAAAAGACTTTATGATGCCGGGCCTCAACTCTGGCGACACGGGGTGCAACTGACTCCTACCCCCAAATGTCACTTCCCCGTGGGCTCCCACCTGCTGGGTTTACACTTCCATTTTCAGTGCTGCACATAGCTCATTTTAGCTGTTATCTGCAATCCTACTCTGACCTGCATCCTGCCCACCCTTCCCATACACATCAGTCTCACACACCCCAATGGACTTCTACAGGGAGGAGAACATGTACTCCTCATCTCTTAAAGTGCATTGCATATACTAAGCATTAATGAAGATTTGTAGCATTTGCAAAAATGAATAGAGGCATATCTTATTTTATTGTGCTTCACAACTATTGTATGTGGGTTTTTTTGTTTGGTTGTTTTTGTTTTTGTTTTGTTTTTTTTACACAAATTGAAGGTTTGCAGCAACCTTGTATTGAGCAAGTCTACCAGCACCGCTTTCCCAAAAGCATTTGCTCACTTTGTCTGTCATGTTTTGGGAATTCTCACAATGTCTCAAACTTTTCAATTACGATTACCATCTCTGTGATCACTGTGATTACCATCACTGTGATCAGTGATCCTTGTGTTACTACTGTATTGTTCTGGGGCATCAGGAGCCACACCCATGCAAGACAGTGAACTTGACTGATAAATGGGCATGTTCTGACTGCTCCATCAACCCACCGTCCGCAGGTCGCTCTCCCTCTCCTCGGACCTCCTGATTCCTTAAGACACAGCAATACTGAAATGAGGCCAATTAATAACCCTACAATGGCCTCTAAGGTTTCAAACAAAAGGAAGACTCACACATTTCTCCCTTTAAATAAAAAAAACAGAAATGACTAAGCTTCCTAAGGAAGGCATACTGGAAGCCGATCGGCCAAAAGCTAGGCCTCATGCATCAGTTAGCCAAACTGTGTATGCAAAGGAAAAGTTTCTGAAGGAAATTAAAAGTGCTACACCAATGAACACACGAATCATCAGAAAGCAAAACACCCTTCTCAGGCATAGGGACAAAATCTGAGTGGTCTGGGGAAAAGATCAAACCAATCACAACATTCCCTCAACCCAAAGCCTAATCCACAGCAAGGCCCTAACTCTCCTGAATTTTCTGAAGACTGAGAAAGGTAAGGAAGCTGCAGAAGAAAAATTTGAAGTGAGCAGGGATTGGTTCATGAGATTTAAGGAAAGAAGGCGCCTTTGTAACACAAAGAGCAAAGCAGCAAATGCTGACGTAGAAGCTGCAGCAAGTTATCCCGAAGATCTAGCTAATTAATAAAGGTGGCTACATCAAACAACAGCTTTTCAGTGCAGACCTAGCAGCCTTGTAAGAAAGAGCCATCCAGGACTTTCCTAACCAGACAGAAGTCAGTGCCTGGCCTCTTGGTGACTTTAAGGTGCAACCAATGCTAATGTGTCATTCTGAAAATCCTAGGGTCCTTAAGAATTACGCTAAATCTTCTCTATACATGCAACAAGACCTGGATGACAACACATCTGTTTACCACATGCTTTGTACTACATTTTTAAGCCCACTATTGAGACCTACCGCTCAAAAAAATAAAGAAAAAAAAATCCCTTTCAAGATATTACTGCCCGTAGTAATTGACCTGGTCACCCATGATGGAAGATGTACAAGGTTGTGGTTTTTGTCACTGCTGACATAATATCCCCTCTACAGTCCCTGCATCAAGGACTGATTTCAACTTCCAGGTCTTATAAGAAATATATTTTGTAAGGCCAGAACTGCCATAGACCACGATGCCTCTGTTGTATCTTGGGAAAGTGAACTGAAAACCTTTGGGAAGAATCTCCATTCTAGGTGACACTGACAACTTCTACGAAGAACTGAAAAGAGGGATTCTGCTATTTTACACCACTAACAGTAGTCAAAATGGTGGAAATAACCCAGATGTCCACTGATGGATGAATGAACAAAATGTGGTACATACATATGTTGGAATATTGTTCAGTCTTGAAAAGGAATGAAATTCCAACACCTGCCACAACATGAACCTTAAAAATATTCTGCTAAGTGAAAGAAGCCAGACACAGAGGACAAATACTCAATGATTCCATTTACAGGAGGTGCCTAGAATATTCAAATTCAGAGAGACAGAGAGCAGAATGGCCCCCAGGGGCTGAAGGCAGGACAGAACGAGGGGTTACTGTTTAATGAGCTTCAGTTTGGGATGACAGACAAGTTCTGGAGATGGACAGTGGTGAGGATCACACAACATGAACGTACTTAATGCCACTGAGTTGTAGTCCCCGAAAGGATTAAACTGGCCCACTGCAGGTTATATACATTTCACCACGTCGAAAACGAATTCAAAAATAAGTAAATTAAAAAAGATTTACTGATAGGAGAAGCTTTATCCCGTCCTGTGAACTGAAAGAAGTTTCTTCAGTGGAAACTCATTAAGAAAAAACATTTTGAAAAACAAGGTCTTCGTTTTAGAGTAGATAGAACGTGTTAAAGGGCTGATTTTAATACTTGTCAATGTGCATAAACAGCATAAAGTCAAATACTGGTTTTAATATAGTATTATTAAATACTGTTAATTTAGTTAGTAGTTAATAAGAACAATTCTATAAGGTATCAAGAGAAGTTTAAAATCTCTTGATAATCTGATAGAACATAAAAAATAAATTTAAGTATTTAGATGATGGTCCACATTGAATATCCTTTAGGCAATTATACACAGTTATTGAAGACAAGATTTTTATAAATATTGTGCAGCAGGGTTTGAGGCTGCTTTCTGTGGCTAATATTTCTCCATACTGGAGAAAGGACTTTTATAGAATAAAAAATATGACAACTCAATAAACTTCATTCTTTAAATGGAAAAAATACTTGAATAATATTTGGCTGATAAAGATATACGAACAGCTACGGAGCACATGAAAAGATTCTTGATATCATTAGCCATAAGGGAAAAGCAAATTAAAACCACAAAGAGAGAGCATTTCAACCTTCAGGACAGTGGTAATGAGACAATATCATAAGGGTCGGTGAGGATATAGAGAAACCTTGACTCAGGGCTTTAGTTCCCTTTCATTTAGAAATTATTATTCAGACTTTGCCAATGAAATTCTTAAGAAATAATTCACAATATCTGTACCCTCTATTCCTCTGAGGTCTAATTTCACAAAGAAAACTTAACTAAAAAGTCACTCTGTACGATTTTTTATGCTCTTTTCCTGAATTTCACTACCAGTGGAGTCTCTTTAGATTTTAAGATCTATACTCCCCAGACTGTGGGGGATCACACAGTGCTGCTCAGAATGAAAAATGATGTGCCCACCTGGAAAACAATTTGGCAATTTCCTAAAGTTAAATAAAAATTTACCCTACAGGCCAGCCATTCAGGCATCTACCTAAGAACAAGGAAAACGTATCTACCGAAAGACTTATATACACACCAATGTTCAAAGCAGCATTATTTTGAACAGCCAAAAAGTGTAAACAACCCAAACGCCCTTCAACTGGTGAACGGGCAAAATATGGTATACCCATAAAATAGGATATCATTTAACAATAAAAATAAAGGCCTGATGTGCTGTAACATGAATTTAGGAAATACATTAATGAAAAACACAAGACCACATATGATCCCATTTGTATAAAATGCCCAGAAAAGGCAACTCTCCAGAGACAGAGTGTAAACTGATGAATGGTTGCCTGAGGCTAGGTGTGGGAATGGGGGTCAACTGTAAATGGGTGTGAGGGATCTTACTGAGTTTATAGGATTTTCTAAAAATGGATTATGGTGATGATTGTACAACTCAGCGAATCAGCCAAAACTCACTGAATTGTACACTTGAAATGACTTGTATACGTAATTTACACCCCAATAAATTTATTTTAAAAAAAACAAACAAATCTCTATGTTCCAGATACACAACTGGAACTGATATAAAGCCTCTGCTTATGAATGCTGGAGGCTATACCCAGTAAACATCCTGCAAGAAGCCTCTTCTCAAGAATTTTACATATTTCTCTATAAACTGTACCTTTTTCAAAAAAACAAATCAGGCTTTATATATGTTTGGAAAAAAACTTAAGATCCGATGAACGATTCTCCTAAGCCATTTTTCTTTCATGGCTAGAATGTCTCTGGTTGGTTCATTTAGCAATAACTATGCAGATCAATTTACCACACAGCAATATCTGAACTGCAAGCTTGGGGGGGGAGGGGTTGGGGTATAAGGAAGAAACCAAAGGCATTATCCAGAGGTAGTATCACCAACCCACACCCACTAAATCACAGCAAATACTGCTGAGTCTCCCATCGGCATTAAGGATCTCTTCACTTCCATAAGCCTAAAGTTTTCTGTTTTCATTCTCATTTATATAGGAGCTACCTCAGATTTCAATTTTATGAACTTTTTGAACTGTCGTTGAATCAGAAGGGCGCCTCCAGAACTCTAGGATTTGAGACCTAAACCTGACTCCGTGTTTTTGTTTCTTTTTCAGTCAGAAATGAGTGAGACTAAGCACATGAAATAATCCACTGGTAACTGCTCACTCTTCTTTTCAGGTCTAATTTCACAACAAAGCACTTAAGAGGTTATTCTGTGGGATTTCTACACTCTTTTGCTGAATTTTACTATCAATGGAGTCTCTTTAGGCTTTAGAATACATATTCTCCACATGGTAGGGGACTACAGTATCAAGCTCCTACAGTGGGGGCAAGTCAGGTCCTATAAATCAGAGAACTCGGCCACTAGGAGAGTAGATTCCCTGTGTAAAGGCAGCAGCTGTTACCCCAAACCAGCTGACCACGCCACTAAAATATGGGGCAGGGTTGTCAGCCCTTTTTTTTTCAAGGCAAGGTTTTTTTTTTTGGTATGAAATCTCCTAATTTTTAAATGGTGACAACTAGTTACACACACACACACACACACACACACACACACACACCCCTTACCATGCAGACCAACCAAAACATATCAAACAGCCCAATCTTAGCTTATGACCTTTGCCATATACAATGTTTACACTCTAATTATAGGAGGCTGTACTAAGGATAAACAAATTTCTAAAAAAATAGAATTCTATTTTGCAAAAGATAATCCATCCAGAATAACTTTGTTTTCAGCACCTGTTCCTTCCCCACCGCCCCCCCTTCCCATCCCCCAACCCATTTTCCTAGACCTGGTACTCTCATGGCTGAGATGGCGCCAACGTACACTCTCTAAATTCCTAATCCCCAGTCAAGGCCCAGAGGGAAAAACAGGTTGGGTACTTTGTCCAGTTAAAACATTCCCTGAAGACACACCGTGTGAGCTCTGCGGACTCGTTCCTGTTGATACACTAGGGATTCCAGCATCTGGCATTTGAAAAATATACCACGTTCTCGGTTCAGAATCTTCAGTGCCTTTCTCCTAGAGAAACTTGAAAATTCCAGTGAACCAAAAGTGTTTAGCTTATTCCCACAGCTTCAGAGAGGATGGGAGGTAAACTTAGAAATTGCCCCACCTGCTTCGTCCCACCAATAATGAAAACTCAAATTTAGAAAGGTGAAATGATGTGCTCAAGGTTATATAAGTGAGCTGGTTGGCAAACTGGGACAGAACCCAGAACCTAGGTTACGACTTGAGACAAGTTCCTGCTAGAAGAGGGAAATCTCTTGAAGAAAAAAGGTTCATCAGTGGGTCCTGTGCAGTCCTCTTGCTTTTTAAATCTGCATGTGGCCTTTTAAAATCATTGGACATCTCATCCTGTTTTCTTCACTTTCCAACACTTTACCAACCCTACTTAATGATCTATCAGAGAAGAGTGGTGAATGGCAAAAAAGATTTTTTTCTTAGCTGTCAACCCATTAAAGTTGTAGCTACTCATCAACAGGGTGGTAGTTTATACCCTGGGTTTTTAATAAGGGACGATTTGATGAGATTCCAGCCCCACCCCCAACCACCTTACTGTATTTTAAGAATTACTCTCCAGAGTGAAATCCCCGATGTCTGATGAGGCCTGAGTTACTCTTAAATGTCTTTTCACATTCGTTACATTCATATTCTCTCCTTCCAGTATGGATTTTAAGGTGTTCCACAAGGATTGAGCTCCGGCTGAAGGTCGCTCCGCAGTAGCTACATTCATAGGGCTTCTCTCCGGTATGAATCCGATGATGCTCATTAAGAGATGAACTCTGACTGAAAGATTTCCCACATTCTTTACATTTATACGGTTTTACACCAGTATGAATTCTCTGATGACGACTGAGGAGTGAATGGGTAGGAAAGGCTTTCTCACACTGGGTACACTTGTAGGGTTTTTCTCCTGAATGAAGTCTCTGATGATAAATGACGGATGTAAAATGGCTGAAAGTCATCCCACAGTCATTACACAAATAGGGTTTTTCTCCAGTGTGGATCCTCTGATGTCGAGTAAGGCAAGAATTCTGTCTAAAGGCTTTTCCACATTCACCACATTTATAGGGCTTCTCTCCAGTATGAATCCTCTGATGTTTGGAAAGGGACGAGCTGTGACTGAAGGATTTTCCACAGTTATTACATGTGTAGGGTTTTTCTCCAGTATGAATTCGCTGATGTTGAATAAGAGAGGAACTGTCACTGAAGGGTCTCCCACATTCTTTACATTTATAGGGTTTTTCTCCAGTATGAACTCTCTGATGTTTGATGAGATGGGCACTCAGGGTGAAAGACTTTCCACAATCATCACATTTGTAGGGTTTCTCTCCACTATGGGTTCTGTGATGTGGCGTGAGGGATGAACTGTCACTGAAAGCTTTTCCACATTCGTTGCACATGTAGGGTTTCTCCCCTGTGTGAATTCTCGTATGTTTGGTCAGTGAGGCACTATAGCCAAAGGCTTTTCCACATTTGCTACATTTATGGGTCTTCTCTCCCATCTCAGCTCCCTCACCTTTATCTGAGGCTGTATCTCGATTTAAATTTCTCCAACACTTTTCACACAGAGGGGAGTTTTTTCTCTTAAAGGATGAGTTCTTTGTAAAGGTTACCCCACAATTAATGCATTGCCGGGTGCTTGTACCAAAACGCATTTTCGGACGTTTCTGATGTTCAGTTAGGGAGGAAGAGTGACCTAAGACTTTCCTGCTTTCGTTACATTTCCGTGGCTTCTCTCCGGTGTGTTCTTTGCGGTTCAGAACAAGGTCTGAATGAAAACTGAAGGGTTTCTTGCATTCATTATACTTCCGAGATTTCTTCCTTAAGTAGACTCTCAGATGTTTAATTAATTCCGAGGTATGCCTAAAATTACTTCCAAAGGGGCTCTTTTCTGGGTCAAACTCCTCACCTTTACTGCCTCTCCCATGAGTTTTCTTTTGTGTACCTGCAACTTGCGAATATTCCTTACTGCTACGCTTCCGGGACTCTCCCATCGGGCCATAATTACCACCCATGAGGCATCGTTCTAATATTTTCTCTAAAGCTGATTCTTCCAGAACATCTTGATTTTGAGAGGATTCCTTCAATTCACCTCTAGGTTCACACTCTAAAAGAAAGAACAAATAGAACTTGTCCCGTTTGCAATAAAGGAAGCTATCCTATTTGGGACTGAAACAGAGAGGCAGGAGTGACCACAAACAATATGAATATATCTTGGACGGTTTTCAGAATCTTAGGAAACAGAGACAGAAAAAATAATATAGGGAAACTATGTAAATATGGGGTTAAGAAAAATATTGGGGAAAATGAAGTTAGAATAAAGATGCACGTTCTCACCCTCATTTCAAATTTCTGCAGTAGGTCCAAACTCATTCTCTCTAGATCCAATCGATTTTCTTTCCAAATAATGATGACAGTACAAATGTTTACTGAATGCTTAGTAAATGCCAGGCCCTATATCAAGCATTCTACTTGTATTTCCCTTAATCTTCACAACAACCCTATAAAGTAGGCACTGACATTATTTGCTTTGTGAATGTGACAACTACAGAGTCTAAGTAGCTTGCCCATGTCACCTGTGTTTTAAGCGAAAGAGCCAGATTTTTCACCTTTTCTGACACCAAAGTCCATGCTTTTGATCCATCCCTATACCCACTCTTTCTCAAAGCAGCCAAAGAGCACTAAGCTTCAAGAAAATGTTAATCCCATCACAGACACAGCGTCGTCGTTGCTGACGCTAGACTTCCAAAGGTTACCAGTCAACCTTGGGGACACACTCTAATCCATCCGGCATCCATTCACTGTCCCTACCACACTACAGTCTTTCCAGTCCTATTCTTTCAGTCTTTGCCTTACCTCAAGTGCAGTCCTGTCGCACCTTCCCGAATACAAACACCTAGGGCCTCAGGTTCAAGTCCCACAACCCCCACAGCTTTCTCCAATACCATACTCCACTCACACTCGCCTCAGAACTTTGAACCACATCGTTCATCTTTGCTCTTAATCATAAGATCACACCATCACTTTCATAAACTTATTTTTTAAAGAGTTAATGATAAAGCACAAAATTCTTTCCCCCCAAAATTAGCCATTATTAAAAATTCTGTGCACTCTTAAAAAGATTTATTTATTTTAGAGACAGCATGGGGGAGAGGTAGGAAAGGGTGAAAAAAACTCAAGCAGACTTCATGCTGAGTGGGGGGCTCGATCTCATGATCCTGAGATCAAGACCTGAGTTGAAACAGAGTTGAAGGCTCAATCGACTAAGCCACTCAGGTGCCTCAGTAGTGTTGCTTTCAAAATATAGCTCATCACTGACCGATGAGTTGGAACATTTGTTTCAAGTTTGCAGCAATTTAAAGTTTAGTTTTGTCAGTTATTTTTAATCTTGTCAGCTATTTGCTCAAGTTCTTCACCCATTTTTCTAATGGTCTAATTAGACTCAGCGTTCCCTACTGATTTGCTTCAGTACTTTATAAATTATAGTTACCAATTTTCTGCTTTGTCTACGTTTTTTTCTCCTGTTATAAATTAACTTTTTAAACAAGTTGTATACCCACATAATGCTTCTGGGAGGGAGGGGGACATATTTATACCATTTATATTAAACATAATGTCCTTTATTTGGGTACATATACTAAAAACAGTCAATAGGCTGACTTTGGTTAAGATGGAATAGAACTAAGTGGAATTATTGGTTTTTCTCTAAAAAAAAAACCCAAGGTATTAGTATATAAGCAATGTTATTTTTAACTATAAATTTAATATATTTATTGTTAAGTTTTAAGATAAGTAGAAGGATGAAGAAAAAAATGTAATCTCTCAAAGATAACCAGGATTAACATGAATGTTCTCCAGATGTTAAAAAACCTGGTTTATATGTGCATTTTCCCCTTTTACCAAAAATGAGATTATACTCTCCAGGCTGTCCACTGGATGAATTCCTTCAAGACTCAACTTAAGAGTTAAACCGCTGCTCCTGCGTTTCCCATTCAGTCCATTACTAACACTGTGTGTTTTGATATCCGTGTTATGGCGTCCCCAGAAATGCATGGCTCAGATCAACTCTGCGGTGCTTACTAAGCCACCGAGGCTGCTCTCTGACTCCACGCCAACACCACTTTCCCAACTTTCCCACAGCTGCTCCCAGTCAATGGCAAGTACAGCAGGGACGCGGGCAGACCCAGAGACACAGGACTCCTAATTGGTGACTCCAGCTGGGGAACTCTTCTTTGGCCTTGCCAAAACTTAATGAAAGGGCACATCAGGTACCTGGGTGGCTTGGTCTGTTAAGCATCTGCCTTTGGCTCAGGTCATGATCCCAGGATCCTGAGGGACCGAGCCCTAAGGCAGGCTCCCTCCTCGGTGGGGAGTCTGCTTCTTTCTCTTCCTCTGCCCACTCCCATGCTCTCCCTCTCTCAAATAAATCTTTAAAAAACAAAACACTGGGCGCCTGGGTGGCTCAGTTGGTTAAGCAACTACCTTCGGCTCAGGTCATGATCCTGGAGTCCCAGGATCAAGTCCCACATCAGGCTCCCTGATGGGCAGGCTCCCTGCTTCTCCCTCTCTCACTCCCCCTGCTTGTATTCCCTCTCTAGCTGTGTTTCTATCACATAAATAAATAAAATCTTAAAAAAACAAAAACAAAAACACTGCACATGGTCTAAGACACTTCCTACCTAGCCTACCTTCCTTCCCTCTCTCATTCACAGGTGTTACCCCGCCTTATGCTCTGACAGGTCTCCCCATTTTTCTTCACTGCAATTCTCAGTTTGTCCCTGGCATAGCTAATTCCATCTTGGCATCTACTTCTCAGAGGACGTAAATGAATGGTCTCTCCAATAAAATGAATATTCCAGAAAGGCAAGGGATCTAGTCTAGTTACCTTTCTAGTTTAGCATCTAGCCCACCCAACATTTCAAAAGCTCTTCACAAATATTTGGCAACTGCTTTAATTTCTTAAGCAACTGTTTTAAATCCTTTGCTTTTCACCAACTCACCTGGTCTGGAGCCTTTTGAGATTTCTTTTTCCAGCAGCCATGGCAGTTCAACCCATTTAAACAGGGAAATCAAATCTAATTTGGAAACTGGAAAGCCTGCTCATAGAGAAAAGAATGAAAAAAAAAATGGCTGTTTCTGCACAGGATGAAGACGTTCCAACATTCACACACAGCCTCTGTTTCTCCAGGAAAGAGAAGGTGCTGTCACATTGATCCTGGAAATAAGGAGCAACTGGGGAAGATATGTCTTGATGACAGCACAGTGATACTCAACATTTCCAGTTCAATGAAGCAGAAACTCTTTTTCTGGAGAAAACATTGCAGAAAAGTACATTTTCAGAACTCATTTTTAGGATTAGTCACATGACCCTTGCATGCCCAGCCAATACAGTTAATGACATTTATCTTTCAGTGATAGTGGACTTAACGACACACAGCTTGTATGTTACATCATAAAGAGGCAAATCTTTACCCAGGAACTTTAGGTTCCTAAAGTTCTCCAGCAGCACCTCCTTATAGAGCTCCTTCTGAATAGGCTCCAGCCTCCTCCACTCTCCTCTGGAAAAGCTCACAACCACATCCTTGAACGTCATGGATTCCTAACAAACACAGGAAATACAGTCTTTTTGCATTGGATTAACATTTACAGGTTCCAGGCATTAGGAAGTTGACATATTTTGGGCAGCCATTTTCAGTCTACTAGGATTACTCTTGTGAATAAAAAAATTTTGGGGGGGGGCGCCTGGGTGGCTCAGTGGGTTAAGCCTCTGCCTTCAGCTCAGGTCATGATCTCAGGGTCCTGGGATCGAGGCCCGTGTTGGGCTCTCTGCTCAGTAGGGAGCCTGCTTCCTCCTCTTTCTCTGCCTACTTCTGGTCTCTCTTTCTGTCAAATAAATAAATAAAATCTTTTAAAATAGTAATTTTTTTTCAGGGTACCTGGCTGGCTCAGTTATTTAAGTGTCTGCCTTTGCCTCAGTCATGATCCCAGGGTCCTGGGATCAGGCCCTGGATCTGGGTTCCCGTGCTTATTGAGGAGTCTGCTTCTCCCTCCCCTTTGCTGCTTCCCCCTGCTCATGCATGTGTGTGGAGACGTGCACTCTCTCTCAAATAAAGAAAATCTTTAAAAAAAATTATTTTTCTAAGTGACTTGTAACTAATCATTACAAATTATTCTAACTTTTTGTAACTAGCCACTTTTCTCAATAATTGTGAGTTTTAGTACTTATTGTTTTCCAAATAGACCATGTTATCTGCAAATAACACATATTTGTCTCTTCCATACCAATACTTACCTCATTCCCTTCTTATCTTACCACATTGGCTGGAATATTAAAAAAAAACTACTCATTAACAGCAGCATGATTAAACATCCTTATCTTTTTACAGGCATTGTGAGATCTGCTTTTTATTTTCCAATACCATTCAGGTGGAGGGTTTTTTTTATTGTATGAAGGAAATATAATTCTATTTCCACTTGACTAATTTTATAAAGAATAATTGTAGAATTTTAGTAAACTTTTTTTTTATTGTTGTTTTTTAAAGATTTTTAAAATTTATTTGACAGAGAGAAACACAGCGAGAGAGGGAACACAAGCAGGGGGAGTGAGAGTGGGAGAAGCAGGCTTCCCGCCAAGCAGGGAGCCTGATGCGGGCTCAATCCTGGGACTCTGGGATCATGACCTGAGCCGAAGGCAGTCGCTTAACCAACTGAGCCACCCAAGCGCCCCTGTTGTTGTCTTTCTTAAGAGTCAGACTTGTGGGGCGCCTGGGTGGCTCAGTTGGTTGAGCAACTGCTTTTGGCTCAGGTCATGATCCCGGAGACCCAGGATCGAGCCCCACATCGGGCTCCCTGCTCGGCCGGAAGCCTGCTTCTCCCTTTCTCAGTCCCTCTGCTTGTGTTCCCTCTCTGGCTGTGTTTCTGTCAAATAAATAGAATCTTAAAAAAAATAAAAATAAATAAAAATAAAAAAGAGTCAGATTTGTGACAAACTCTGGTAACTGAAATAAAATAGCATCTGAAGAATGAATTCAAGGAATGTGAAGAATGTGAAGGAAATTCTCTTCATTATTCTAGTATCTAGTAGCTCCATAGGAGCTCAGTAGTATTCACTTAAGAACAAAAAGCAGTGAAAGGAAGCTTACCTGGGACTCAGTACTTGGGAGGACAGAAACCATTTTATTCTCTTCAGGGTTCTCCTCTGGGGAAATAACGGACTCTTGAGGGACTGGATCTAGGAAGTGGGGGGGGGAGACATTCTAGTCTTTACAATGCATTCCTCAGACTAGAAATTCTTATACATGTTTCTCTGGAGAAAAAGGTCACAAGAATCAAAGTTTTTCCCACTCTTGAAAGCAGAGATAAAAGCCACATACATTCTTTTTTAAAAATCCAAGCTTTTCCCCCTACCCCAATTAAACAGCCTTTCAATTCCTAAGCTCACTATAACTGATTTCATTCAATCCACACGCCTACAGCTTAAATGTGTTTCATTTGCAAAACTGTTATTTTAAAAATATTCGTAGGCTGCATTAAGGTAAAACAGTATATTCATTTTATATATTAATTTGTTTTCTTCATAGTCCTAGCAGAACGCCTTGCAGAGAGTCATTTCTTGAATGAACACATTCCTCTCCTGGGGTCACCAACAGATGCCTAAAGATGGAAATCAGGAATCTGAACATTATCAACCAAACACATTACGTACCCTGAAAGGTCAACAGCTCTTCTTCTGATAAGTGTTAACTATTTTTAAATCATGCTTTACTTTCTTATGAAAAGAATTTTAGGCACCTTATTGCATAGACGGTCAACAGAAATTAAGAATCAGAATTAGGTTCTCTTAAGAGAACTGTTCTTACAGGATTCTACAGCAATCAATTCACAAGCTTCTTTACTATAAGGGGTTTTGGCACAGAGGCTCTAATTTTGGAGAAGCACCGTTTTGCCATGAGACAAGTCAGGGAAGTCAGGCAGCTCCAGTGTTGAAGACACCAATTAGCTGTGTGACCACAATTTAACTCTGCAGAGGTAAATGCCATTTCCCTCTCCGGGAACTCTTGGTAGAATGCAACCTATCCCACATGTGCACTGAGAGCTTTACGGCAGTTCATCTGCTGCACATACTGGGGACATGGGCAGCATATTAGAGGGATTTTTATAAAAGTTGAACCCCATGCCCACAAAAGACGATCCACCCTAGAAGTCTATCAATATTTTAAAATGTTCTAATTCAGTTTATAGTTTATACATCTGTATAACAGAATCCTAAAGCTGTTGCTCCCGTTTCTGCCCAGATGCTGCTCAGCACATTCAGCTGTTTAAATTTAAGATTCAGTTCCTTATTTGCCCTGTTCACATTTCAGATGCTTAATGCTAAGTGTTGAACAGTGAAGAATGCATTTCCATCATCGCAGACAGCAGGCACTCCAATCTAGAAATCTCTTCGGGAGGCAGGAGTGAGCCTGCACTGGATGGTGTATGCCTGTGACTCCAAATGTGTGCAGGTAATTTCTTTCTCTCCCATGTTCTAAGATTCCCTTTTACTCAAGACTGAAAGAAATTAGTATTACACCATACCATGTTAAACCCTCATAAAAGACTAAGCAGATGGGAATCCCTTTCCACAAAATTTTTTTTTAAAAAAATGAGGTTTCTGGGGTGCCTGGGTGGCTCAGTTGGTTAAGCAACTGCCTTCGGCTCGGGTCATGATCCTGGAGACCCGGGATCGAGTTCCACATCAGGCTCCCCGCTCAGCGGGAGGCTTGCTTCTCCCTCTCTCACTCCCCCTGCTTGTGTTCCCTCTCTCGCTGTATTTCTCTCTGTCCAATAAATTAAAAAAAAAAAAATCTTAAAAAAAAAAATGAAGTTTCTGAGAGGTTATATAGTTTACCTAAGATTACACAATAAAAGGAAGGCCTGATCCAGAGCCAATCCCAACCCCAAACTGAGATTCCTTTTTAGCAATCAAATGCTTTCTTTGGGGGAATTTACTTTCACACCTTGAGGGGATCACTCCCGCTTCCTCCCACCATCTGTAAATCTTACCTTCCTTTTCTTCAAGCATTTGGGTTAAATCCTCTATCAGGGTCACCACTTCCTCACTACTCCCAGGATGTTGTGACTTTACCCAAATCCTGATCTCCCCAGGCAAAATGCTGAGGAACTGCTCAAATACCAAGAGCTCTAAAATCTGTTCTTTCGTGTGGATGTCTGGTCTCAGCCACTGAATGCAGAGATCCCAGAGCTGATTTAGGGCTTTTCTGGGTCCAGCCACTTCTGAGTAACAAAACCACCTGAATCTCTGTCTGAAAGTCTCTGGGTCTTTACTGCCTCCTCTGAGTCTAGCTTCTTGATCCCCAGCAGTATCCATTCTTAAGACTTTGCTTGGTTCACTTGAGGCCAGAGTTTGAGGGTTTGGGGGGATGGCTGTCATCTTATTTAAGGATACTACAGCTTGCAGTGTGGGTCAGCAGCAGGAATCCAATTCCCTTTAGACTCTAGTTGAATTATCAGTGCAGTCCACCAATAGCCACTAGAGACAGTGAAATATCAAGCGTTCCAAGCATTCAGCTTACAGTCTTGCAGAAACTGTCAAAAAACAGAAGACATTAAGAAAAGCAAATTATTACTCCTAAACATCTTGTTCTTGGTTTGGTTTAGATATATGCAGACATACACAGAAGGCCTCGAACAGCCTTGCCCAGCCACTATATTAAAGGTCTACGTGGGAAGCGGAGGAGTTATTGAACAGTAATTAAAGACACCCCAAAACAATTTCTTCAGACTAAATACTCCTCATAAGCAAAACACATGAGAAAAAGCTCACTGCTATAAGAGAATGCAGTCACAAATTTATTCAACATCTCCTGAACTGGTGCAGTGAAGGGCCACCCATTTCCCACCAGCTGCTCAACTCACAAGCCTGATTTCCTATTCGTCTCTCAAATTTCTCACATAATCAATAACCAAGTTCCGGCAGTTTTATTTCCTAAGAACCTCTCCACTGTATCCTACTTAAAGTACCCAGGTACAAGTTTCTTCAATCTGGTCTCATACTGCAGCGTAAGGATTCCTTCTAATATGCAAACCTGGTCCTATCACCGCCCCCTCAACCCACCCCGCATCTGTCCCAAGGTAAGATTCAAATGCAGAGGCCATGCATGAAGGTCTAGACACCCTGCCCTGAAGTCCTCGCTTCTTGAGCTCTAGCTGCCGCTAATGGATGCTGCAGCCAGAATGTCCCTGTTCCCACACACCCTCCATCGCCTTCCATCCTCTGCACTGAGCTGTTCCTCTCCTACCAAACTTTTACTTATCCCTTAAAACTTGACTCCTTTCAGTTGTCACCTCTTGTACAAAGCCTTCTCGGATCCCCAAGTGCTCTTCTGCACAGAGCCCATCCTGTGTTACACGCGTTCTTTCATCCTGCAAATAACTGACCACCAGGACACTACAGACACAGGAGTGGAGTGAATCGGGCAGGATCCCCACCCTCAGCTAACACCCAGGAAATAACAATACAGCCTGAGCGAAATGCGCGACAATGCGGCAAGGGGAAGCACACTCTCCCCCTGTTGCAACTATTACACCAGTAATCACCCACCTCCGAGCACAGAGCCCGGCACACACGTATGCATGACGTCACTAACTGCTTCGTCAAATATTAGGCGCTTACCGAGTACCTGCACCGCGCTGAGCACCTGGGGATGTGCGGTAACTAAGCCACTGGTCTCGATCTCCAGGGGGCCTACAACAGAGGCTCCGCGAAAATGTGACGCAGGCAGAATGAAGTTCTCAAAGGGAGGGGGCGCTCAAGACATTTCAGTTATCACGACTGGAGAGAAAGAGCGCTACTGATACCTACCCGGCGGGTCCAGCCAAGGATGCTAAACATCCTGCAGTCACCGCAAAACTCCCTTCCCCCACGCATACACATCAAGGAATTTTTCCCGCCCAAAATGTCCGCGTACCCAAGTTGCAGGGCCGTAGGCGCAGGGAAGGGATGGAGGAAAGCTCCGTCATTGAGGACAGTGCCCACCTCCCCCCCAAGCTGCGGCATCGGGAGTGCACCGTGAGGTCTCTCGGCTCCCCGCCCACGCCCCACCATCCCCGCCCGGGCTGCCTCCTTGGAGCCGGAGATCTGGCCGTGGCCCCCAAATCAGGGGCCCGGGACAACCGCTACCTGCATCAGCACCCGCAGTCAGGACCAACGCCACCGCGCAATGAGCTTCTAGAAACTGGTCCTGCAGGACCTGCGCGCGCAAGTCAGCGAGGGACCACTGCGCCTGCGTGAAGGCACAGAACTACGATTCCCGGAATGCGTTTGTCCCGCTTTGCGAAAGTCCTGTGTTTTCCATAGGCTCCCACCTGGCCTGTTGCGCATGGTCATTGGGAAACGGCTGGTGGGCTCGGCCACGGAATTATTGCTGCGCCAGAGGCCTGCAGGCATGGAACCGTCTCAGGTTTTCGGATTTATGATGCTCCGTCTCCTTGGTAACCTCAAACCATCCCTCTTCCTTCCTCTCTTACACTTCCCTGAAATCCAGGCTGGGAAAATCAACTGCAGAAGCAGATCAGTGATGCGTTCAATGCAAGCCGTAATTAATGCCGCAGGTTGCGTTTGAACAAATACTGATTTTATGACTTTCACACCTGCCACCATGCTCCAAAACACCACCATGCCTCCCCTGGATTATTGCAATAATCCACTGAATGCATTTTTCTAACCTTATCAATTCTTTACAACCAGAGAGACTGTTATAAACGTGAAACAGATTATGTCCCTTCCCTGCTTAAAATCCTGCAAAGGTTTCCCATTCCACTCAGAGTAAAAACCCAAATTTTAGTGGCTTACAAAGCTTGATAGAATCTGATCACCCATAATCTTGACCTTTTCCTAGAATTCCTTGCTCCAGTCGCAACGGTCTCCTTGCTCTCCCTCTCCTTCCAGCCTGCCTGGCATTTCTGGCTGTGTGCTCCTCCAGTGGTAGCCCTTCGGCTCACTCTTCTACCCCTTAATATCTCCTCAATGAGCTTGCCCCACACAGTGCTTAAATCGGAACCCCACCCCTCCCCACTCCTTTTCCCTTTCCAAAATACAATTTTCTTACTTGTATCATTTTGTCTATCTTGGTTTTGTTTGTTTGTGTGTGTGTGTGTTTTGTTTTTGTCTTTTTCACTAGAATACCAATTCCACAAGAGTAAGGTTTTTCATCTGGTTTGTTTCTCGAGACACAATCTCCGGGCATTAGAATAGTACTTGGTGCATAGAGTAGATTTGTCGAATTTATGAATGGGTACTTGCCTGGATTGCTGGGGAGATAGCAAAAAGTGCTGAGCGACTCCAGAAGGATTGTTTGAAGATTCTAATAAAAAGATGACTTTTGAAGGGGTGGAGTTGGGAGAGAAAAACATTCTAGACCGAAAGACAACGAGACTTTAAAAAGGTAGAACAAGCTCAACTAAATGAGTTGGGTTCATCTCCCAAGCAGCAAGCAAGCTAAAGAAACTCCCACAGTCAAGAAGAAGCTATCCCAGTTCCTGGTCTGAGTACATATTCTTCTCCTCTACCCACCTCTCCTTGTCAGGCTGAAAATGGGACATCAAGGAGAAGCTAGAGAAAGCAAAGGGACATGAAATAAAATTGGCTCTTAAGTTTAAGTGGGCAAGTCAGAGAAACTTTAATTAGTGGTTCTCAAACTGCATGTGCCTTAGAATCATGTGGTATTCTTCACTTGAATACAAATTTTAGGACCTTCCCCTTGACAACCAATTGTGAGTGATCTTTGGACTGCACTTTGAGAAACACTACAGTAGTTGAAATATGCTGTAAGTAAGTGACATGCTACATATGAACAAATTTCCAGGGAAAAATGACTCCTTGGAACTGTGACCAAACTGTAACTTTTGATTAAATGCAACCATCATGGTAGAGAGTGATGGATTGTGCATCAGTAAAGAAAGAGAAAACAGGGGCGCCTGGGTGGCTCAGTTGGTTAAGCGACTGCCTTCGGCTCAGGTCATGATCCTGGAGACTCAGGATCGAGTCCCACATCGGGCTCCCTGCTTGGTGGGAAGCCTGCTTCTCCCTCTCTCACTCCCTCTGCTTGTGTTCCCTCTCTAGCTGTGTTTCTCTCTGTCAAATAAATAAAATCTTAAAAAAAAAAAAAGAGAGAGAGAGAAAGAGAAAACCATAATCAATTAGTTTCACTTGTTAGCAATCTGGTGGGATCTCTAGTCAGGGTAAGCATGTTAAGGAATACTTAATCAAATAAGTGGGTTTTTGTTTGTTTGCTTGTTTTAGCTGTTTTGGCTTCAGGATAGAGAAAAGATTGGAGAGAGAAAGCTGGAGGTAAAAAGACTAGTTTTGTTAGGACGCTGAAGGTGGTCTAAATGGTGATGAACTAAAAAAAGACCCAGGACATGGTAGTAGTAGGATTTGGGTGATTTATTGCAAATACTGATGGGTGAGAATAAATGCACTGTATGGCGGATTATATTTTGTAAAGATGGCTGTACCGATCTATTTCCCATCTAGATATATATTATTACAAGTAATATTGATGTCCTTCCATTGAAAAGAAATGTGTTTCTTTCCCTTCAGTCTAAGTACTGAAATAGCCACCTTCCCACTATCTGTTCCCTCACATTTACTCACTTTTATTAAACATTTGAGGACACAAATGAATTGAATATGGTATGAGAGCTTAATGCAATTGGACACTAATGGTCAAGATGAAAAATGAATCACAATGGATTACTTAATGCCTATTGTCTCATAAAAGACAGCAAAGAAATTTCCGTGAGATTCAAGCATTTTCCTGGTACCAAATTCTAGGAAAAGGTGCTCCTGGGTACAGGAAATTGGAAAACATCATGGTCAATTTCTTTAAATGGATTTTATTTTTTAGAAATGAAAAAATGTTACTAATGAAGTAAAATAGCTCAGTGAGCCTGAATAAAATCTTAAGGGGAAACCCTACCTCTGGAGGCTAGTAGAGCCAACCAAGGTAAGTAAACAAGGCATTAGGGAAGGTAGAAGAAATTGAGCATTACCTTCAAAATTCTGAAGAGTGGTTATTTCCAACTTATAGTTCTATCTCAGTTATCCTGGGTTTTTCAGTTGGAGATTAGAGACATTTTTAGACATACAAGTCCCCAACATTCATCTCCTAGTCTCGCTTTCTCAGGAAGCTCGTAGATGAGAGATCAGCAAACTATGGTCTTTAGTCCAAATCACCCACTGTTTTTGTAAATAAAGTTTTATTGGAACACAACCATGCTCCTTTGTTTCTGTAGTATTCGTGACTGCTTTCATGTTAATAGTGGCAGAGTTGAGTAGTTGTGACAGAAATTCTGTGGTCCACAAAGTCTAAACTATGTATTAGCAAGCACTTTACAGGAAAGGTTTGCTGATAAGGTACGTAACGGAGTACGGAGGAGAAGTAATGAGGGAATCAGACAAACTTAGAAAGGTAGAAGAGGGGTACCTGAGTTGCTGTTGGTAAAGTGTCCTACTCTGGCTCAGGTCATGGTCTCCAGGGAGTGGGTCTTGGGATGGAGCCCAACCTTGGCACTCAGGCTTAGGTATGGAGTCTGCCTGTCCCTCTGACCCCTCCCCTGCTCATGCTCATGCACACACACTCTCCAATAAATAAACAAAATCTTTAAAAAATAAAGTAGAAGAAAAATGAGTCAAGGGGGACAAGAGAGGATGGAGTTGCAAGAAATGTTTGATGTTTGAGATGTCAGGGAGGTTAAGCTGTCTTGAAAAAAACCACTAAATATAATATGGGGGGAGTGCAAAATGGGTGAAGATGGTCAAAAGGTACAAACTTCTCGTTACAAGATAATAATGTACAGCAAGGTGACTACAGTTAACAGAACCTTATGGTTTGAAAGTTACTAAGAGAGTAGATCTTAAAAATTCATCGTAAGAAAACCTTTAAATTATATGTGGTGATGGATGTTAACTACTCTTATTTTGATGATCATTTAGTAATAGATACATATATTGTGTTGTATATCTAAAAAGAATACGATGCTGTATGTCAACTGTAGCTAAATTTTAAAAATACATGCATATGTACTAAGTTTTTAAAAATTAAATTCTTTGCATCACCTGGGTGTCTCAGTCAGTTAACCCTTTGGATCAGGTTCTGATCTCAGAGTCCTGGGATTGAGCCCTGCATCAGTCTTCCTACTCAGCGGGAAGCCTGCTTCTCCCTCTTCCACTCCCTCTGCTTGTGTTCCCTCTCTCACTGTGTCTCTCTCTGTTATTGAATAAATAAAACCTTAAAAAATTACCTTTTAAAAAAGATAAGATAAAAAAATCTTATGTAGATGTTACATATTTTTTTAAATTTTTAATTTAAATTCAATTTCAGGGGCACCTGGGTGGTTCAGTCAGTTAAGTGTCGACCTTAGGCTCAAGGGCAAATCCCAGGGTTCTCGGTTGGAGTCCCACATTGGGCTCTCTGCTCAGCAGGGAGCCTGCTTTTCCCTCTCCCTCTGTCTGCTGCTCTCCCTGCTTGTACTCTCTCTGTCAAATAAATAAATAAAATCTTTAAAAAATAAAAAATAAATTCAATTTCATTAACATACACTGTATTATTAGTTTCGGGGATAGAATTTGTGTTATATATAGTTTAAAGAAGTAATAGAGGGTAGAGGGTTTTTATTTTATTATTATTTTTTGAAGATTTATTGATTTATTTTAGAAAGAGAGAGCACGACCTGGAGGGGTAGAGGGAGAGGGAGAGAGAATCTTAAGCAGACTCCACACCGAGCACGGAGCCAGACACGGGGCATGATCTCAAGACCTCAAGATCGCAACCTGAGCGAAAACCAAGAGTTGGATGCTTAACCAACTGCACTACCCATGTGCCCTCATTTTTATTTAAAAATGCTAATATTTACAATAGAATTTATTATCAAAATTTCTCTGTTTCAATTATTTATAAGGGAAAATTTTAGATGCCAATCTAAAAATACATGAATAGATTACATTGTATTTTTCAAAAAAAATTTTTGGAGGGGACAGGAATGTAAACAAAAACTTTGAAACCACTGTCTAAAGGAAATCAGGGGAGAGATCCCTTCTGGTATAGGGATAAATTTTATCCCTAGAGGAAATGTAGCCTTATCCTCTAAGATGCAAGGCATAGTATTGTATTGGGTCAGGTCAGCTTTTAACCTTTTTCCAGTGATATTTGAGAAGGAAAAATAAAGTGAATGATAGGTTTTGCCAAAGGTTGGGAATTGATTGGTACTGTGTTTAAGAGAGAAACCAAGGAAAGAAATATCTTTTAGCCATCCTTGGAGTTCAGGCTAAGGATGGAGCACATGATATTTAGAGGAAACACAGACCAGAAAGCAGTGGAAATATTCCAAGCGATGGGGAGGATCTAAAATGTACTCCAGGGGTGCCTGGGTGATTCGGTCATTAAGCTATCTGCCTTCAGCTCAGGTCATGATCACAAAGTCCCGTGTTGGAGTCCTGGGTTGGAGCCCCGCATCCTGCTCCCTGCTAGGTGGGAAGCCTGCTTCTCCCTCTCCCACACCCCCTACTTGTGTTCCCTCTCTAGCTGTGTTTCTCTCTGCCAAATAAATAAATAAAATCTTTAAAAAAAAGAAAATATACTCTAAATCCACGGGAATCAGGGAATAAAACAGTGGAAGGATTCTATATGGTGGTTACAGACTGATGTTTCTGAGTTTGATTTTTTAGAAGAGGGATGTTTGAGTCCTGACATGGTTTTATGTGTAGGGAAACATGTTTTTCTTTTCTTTTTTCTTTTTTTTTTTAAAGATTTTTTTTTTTTAATTTATTTGACAGAGAGAAACACAGCGAGAGAGGGAACACAAGCAGGGGGAGTGAGAGAGGGAGAAGCAGGCTTCCCGCCGAGGAGGAAGCCGGATGTGGGACTCGATCCCGGCTCTCCAGGATCATGACCTGAGCTGAAGGCAGTTGCTTAACCAACTGAGCCACCCAGGCGTCCTGGGAAACATGTTTTTAATTAATAATTGACTGAGAGCAGAGATGAAGATCATGAGAGCTGTGGACTCTGTTGGCAAACTGGACCCAGTCCCTGACTTCTTCAGCAACCAAAATGAATTTAGTATGAGACTTGTTTCTATAGAATTTTGGCTTGTCTGGAGCTCTTCGGGAATGGTTAACTGAATTATTTGGGATAGATGGATTTTCTAGTTTATAATTAATCCGTTAGGTACCTAAATTGCTTATTAGAGGGGTGCCTGGGTGGCTCATTTGGTTAAGCATCTGCCTTCGGCTCAGGTCACAATTCCAGGATCCTGGGATTGAGCCCCCACGGGGGCTCCCTGCTCATGGGGAGTCTGCTTGTCCCTCTTGCTCTACCCCTCCCTGGTCATGTGCGTTCTCTCTCTCTTTCTCTAACAAATAGAATCTTAAAATTTTTTTTTAGTTTATTTATTTGAGAGAGAGAAAGAGAAAAGAGCAAGAGCGCCCATAAAAGGGTAAGGGGGGTAAGAGCAGAGGGAGTGGGAGAAGCAGACTCCCTGCTGAGCAGGAAGGCCAATGCAGGGCTCCATCCCAGGATTCTGGGATTGTGACCTGAGCTGAGGGTAGACGCTTAACAGAATGAGCCACCGGTATAGGAGGTCCTGTACTGTTTCTTGATGTCAGGATTACCGCCATTAATATCTATTCAAGTGAAATGACTTCAGGGACTCTGCGGTAGGTAGTGCTTTTTTACTTTACAAATAACCCCAGAATGTTTTGCTTTTTTGCGTTCTCACAGCTTCTTTTCATAATTTTCCTGCTTCTTCCCTCGTTTTTAGAGTGTCCATAAACTCCTCTGTCATCCAAGTACCTGTCCAGAGGAGTGCTCTCTAATATTCTGCTTCTAATTTGCTTTTACTATGGAAACAAGATGACTTTGTTAGAACTGTGCATACATTTAGTGTAATTAAGGCCTACTAGAGGGAAGAGGGGAATTCGAAAGAGTAAAAGACATAAGTTTTTCATTCTTGGATTTTGTGAAGCATTATTTTGGTTTCTCAGTGGCCTCGTCTCTGTCATCTGTGCATCACCTTCCACAATTCCTTCTTGTCTGTTTTTGGAAATCTAGGTAAATCCTAGTATCTCCAGGCTATTATTCAAAACCAAATTGTTTCGTAAGAATATGAACTTATTTATTTATTTAACATTTTATTTATTTCTGAGAGAGAGAGAGAGAGAGAGAGAGAGAGAGAGAGAGCACAAGCAGGGGGAGGGGCAGAGGGAGAGGGAAAAGCAGACTCCCTGCTGAGCAGGGAGCCCAATGCACAGCTCAATCCCAGGATCCTAGTATCATGACCTGAGCCAAAGGCAGATGCTTAACCAACTGATCCGCCCAGGCGCCCCACAATATGAAGCTATTTTGTGGAAAAAATAAACTACAGTAGTTTGAAGGAAGAAGCAATTATAAAAAAGCTTAGAGCTTTAAACACTAGCAATTAGCAGCAGCGCTATAAGTGGTGTAAGGTGATATATATGATGTTAAAACCATCTTTTTCTAACCTAACAGTTCTGCCTCTACATATTTCGCTATATATAGGTGATATGTGACTAGGTTGATATATGTATAGGTATTTTTACAGTAATATTTGCTTACGCTGGTAGAAAAAAATTGTCCATGACCTAAATGCTCATCAGTAGGGGAATGGTTAAATAAATTTTGTCATGTACTTTTCATGCAGCCATTTATTCATTTACTTTTTAATTTTTATTTTCTTTTAATATTTTTTATTTTTCCATAATCCAGTCACCCTATCCCTCCGCCCCCCCACCCCCTAGCAATCCTCAGTTTGTTTCCTGAGATTAAGAGTCTCTTATGATTTGTCTCCCTCCCTGCTTCATGCAGCCGTTTAAAGGAACGAGTTGGTGATGTACATACAGATCATAGTTGTGAAGAATGATCCACACTGCCTAGGTTCAAATCCCCGCTCCATCACTTTGTAATTTGTGGCATTTTGGATTTGTTCCTCCATGACGTCGTGTCATAGAAATCCCTACTTCATAAGTTGTTGTGAGGACTAAATGAATTCTGCCATGTAGAACACTTTAAACACAGCTCAGCACAATCAGTATTAGCTATTATTATCATTACCCGTATGGAAAGACACCTGTGATATTTTGTTCGGTGAAAAGATAAAGTTATGTAATAATGTGTGTAGTAGGATTCCACTTTTGTTAAAACAAAAATCTGTTTATACACACATATCCATGATTTGCGCATGTGTGGACTCTCAAATTTCTACATAGGATGAACTTATGAGATGCTAACTAACTTGTCTGGAAGTTAATATTGCCTAACGAACTTATTTTTTTAACTTATATTTCTCTACTTTTTTTTTTTTTTGGTAGTGGCTTTAGAAGAATCTTTTTGAGGTTATGGGAAGTCAGAGTTTCCGCAAACCAATTATTGGTGCAGCTGCTTTAATATGTTCATAGGAAAGGTTGGAGGCATGAAATTGTTAATAGGATTATTTCCAGGGAATAAGATGAGGGGATGGTGGGTAGGAAGGTGGGGGGACAACCTTTACTTTTATGCATGTCTGTATAGTAGTCTTTGCAAATAGTTTGTTGTGCACTTTGTGTCCACGTCAGACTAAGGAGCCAAAATGTCCTCCCAAAAGGAATTGGTGAACTTAATATGGTATGAGGTCATTGATAAATAAGAGTGGCAGTGTAGACCTTTCTGAATTAACGGGAAAGAATGTTTATGGGGAAATCAGTGATACAGAACTTTATTGTAAGTATGAGCCTCTCCCCATTCTAGTTGCTTTTGGGGGTGTATGTATATATATATGCGCAGAGACAAGGCCTCAGGGAGTGCACATTCAACTGTATCTGTTAACCACATTTTTCTCTAGGAAATGGTATGGTGGGAGTGGAAGGCTTTTCACTTTTAATTTTATGATATCCCCAATCATTTGAAAATTTCCCAGAGATCATATATAATTTCCATATTAAAGCAATAAAGGAAATAAGCGTCTTTAATGTCGTGTAAGTACCTTGTACTTGCCTAAGTTACATCTGGAATGACATATATTCATTCTTCAAGACATTAGCTAGGGCTTTAGGGATTTCTTTTAGGAATAAATGCAATTTCAATCCACTTAGGGTCTTGATTTCTTCCCTATATTATATATACATATATATAATATATAGAAGCATCTGATCTTGTACCTAAATTGTTGTTGACAGTGCCATCACATAAAGTACAGCATTATGCAACCCCTTAATTTGAATTTCATTTTGCAAGTGTTTCTCACGTACACTACCTCATGGACAAACTTAAGTTGTAAAGTTCAAATCGGTATATTGAAAATAAATCACTCGGGTTACCAAAAAGAACGTAACTATAAGAATAAAAAAATTAAGAAAAAGCTCATATAAGCATATATACTTGAATTTGAACTTTAAATATCTTGGTTCATTTAACTTTTTAATAAGATTCCGTGGCTTTCCTTCACTCGGTAGTCCTAGCTCTTGACAGTATCAGAAAACTGTACTTGATCACGGCCTTTATGTGAGAAAAGGATCCCATGGAGTCGGGTCGGGGCGTTGAACGCGCCGGGGCCGAGAAGTTCGCGGGAGGCGCAGGGCGGGGCTTCCTCCCGCCGACTCCGAACCCAGCTCTACTTTTCCGAGTCCACGTCTCTTCCTTTGGACAGGCGTGTTTCTTCAGGTCGGGACCGGCCGACGTGACAGCCGGAGACGTTTCAAGAGGAGCTCGGGCCCCGCCCGGGCGATCTCCCCTGGCCGGGGACAACGCAGGCCAGCCCGGCCAGGCCCCTCCCGGATTGCGGCGCGCGGCCCCTTGGGCCAGAGCCCGCCGCCGCCACCTCGCTTCTGGGCGCCCACCTCGCGGCGCCGCGCGCAGCATCCCTGGCATGGAGACCGGCTCCGACTCAGGTCAGAGGCCCGCGCGTCCGTTTCGTGCCGCGGCTGCTGCAGGCTACTACGGCGCGGCGGGGCGGCTAGGCCGGGCCGCCCGCGCAGGCCGCCGCGTGCCGGGTTCGCGCGGGGAGCGCTCGCGGGGCGGGCGGCGGCAGGTGGGCAGGACGAGCCGCGAGCGAGCGAGCGCGGGCGGGCGGGCGCGCGAGGGGCCTGGCGGGGGGGCCGCTGGGAGGATGGCTCAGCTCTTTCTAAATATAAAACCGGCGTGAGTTGGGCGAGCGCGGCGCGGAGCCGCGGAGCCGCAGAGCCGCCGCGCGGGCCGGGCGCACCGGGACTCGGCGGACAGGCGGCGGCGGCTCCGCAGAGGCGCGAGGCGGTGGGAGCGCCCGAGTCGCGAGCTCGCGGGGGACCGCGAGAGCGACGCTTGCAGCGAGGAGGACGCAGGCGGCGGCGGTGGCGGCGGGCAGGCCTCGTGGGCGCAGCGCGGCTCGCGCGGAGCGACCGGAGGCGGGCTCCGGGCCCCTGCAGCACCGAGAGCGGTGAGCCCCCCGCGCCGCCCGTCCGCGCCCTCCCGCTCCGGCCCCTCCCTCCCTGGCGCAACATGGCTGCGGCCGCCGCCTCCGCCTCCCAGGACGAGCTGAGTAAGTGCCACCGCCAGCCCGCCGCTGCCAGTCAGAGCCGGAGCTGCGCAGGGCCGCGGGCGGCGGCCGGGGCCGGGCGGGCGGGCGGGCTGGGGCGCGCTGCCGCCCGCCGGGAGCCGGGCCGGGTGGGCGGGCGGCGGCCGAGGCGTGCTGGGGGCTGGGGCGTTCGGGCCTGGCGGGCGGGCGGGGCGCGGGACGCCGCCGCCTGCGCTTGTAGGCCTCAGGTTTGCACCGTCACGTTGCGAAATTGAAACCGGAGCCCCAGGCGGAGCCACCTCTGCCCGCGATCCGCCCCGGTCCGGGGGTGGGGGCAGTCCAGGCCCCTGCCCTCCGCTCTCGGGCTGGCGGACGGGCCGGGGTGGGGGGGGAGAGAACCCCAATGTGGCAGGCTGTGTCTCCCCGCCCCGTCTGACCCTGCGGTGGCCCTGGGTCCCAACTGTTTGGGGGAATTCTAGAAATGGAGCTTTGGGGGCGGGGGAGAAGGTGCCTCTCTGTGACACCCTAGGAATCAGCGGAAAGGTCAAGAATAGGCGGTGACCCTTAGGTGGACCAGGAAGGACGGGAGGGCAGAGACGCGGGGCTAGACGCGGGAGGGACCGCGGGCTGACAGCGCTTTCAGAAAGAAGAGCCAGCCACACTCGACCGTAAACGGTGCAGTTTTTCAGGGGACGGCGATCCCGGTTTGGGGAGAGCGGTGGTCACCCTGAATCCCAGGCCGCCCCGCCCGCCGCCGGGTTCACCTCGATGCTTTGTGGGAAGTGTAGTTCCAGGGCCCCGCAGGCCCACGCTGGGGTCATAAAAACTGAATTTTCCTAGGACACGTAGGATGATTTCTGATTGCGTTTGGAGTGGTGAGACGAAATGCTTCGGTTGAGCTTTTGTTTGTTTCTTCAGTGGTGCCCTTCGGTTTATGACAAGACAAAAAAGGTGTTATTTAGGGGTGATGTGAATTTTAAGTGGAATGAAACATGGGTGAGGTGTTGCAAGGCTTGTGAAGTTTTTGTTGTTATAGTCCCTTCTGAATTTACTTACGAAAGTAGTTATAAACATAGTAATTTCTGTTTCTTTGGTGTTTGGCAGTTTAAAGCTACTTTTATATACGTGATCTCACTCTTGCCCTCGTAACAACCTTGTGAGGCTGGTAGGTAGGAATTATCCTTGTTTTAAAGAGGAGACAGGTTTAGAGAGATTAAGTTCCTTGCTGTTTTGACAGAATACTGGGGTAGCAGGAGTAATGTTTGTTCATTTTGAAGCTGAAATAAACAGTTGGTGTGACCCTGGGCAGGATGGAGAGTCTGAGTGGACAAGGCCTCAGAGTATGTTTAGAGATACTGAGGGCCACAGAGTTGATTGCTTGCTTGTCAGGTCCAAGCTGGAGCACCCCTACCAGGCCTTCTGGGGAGATCAGTTCCCTGATTTTTTTTTCCTTCCATTTGTTGTTGTTGTTGTTATTGTGGTAAAATACACATAACATAAAATTACTGTCATAACCATCTTTAAGTGTATAGCTCAGTGGTATTAAGTACACATTGTGGAAGAACCATTACCACCATCCATTTCCAGAACTCTTCATCTTGCAAAACTGAAACACTATACCCATTAAACCTGCCCTCCCTATCCCACCCCACCCTCCTCCAGCACCTGGCAGCCACCATCCTACTTTCTGTCTATGATTTTGACTGCTCTAGGTATCTCATATAAGTGAAGTTATACGTGATTGGCCTTTCTGTGTCCGCCTTAGTTCACTTGGCCTAATGTCTTCAGAGTTTATCTCTGTTGTAGCTTTTGACCATATTTTCTTCATTTTTAAGGCTGAATGATATTCCATTGTGTGTATATATTACATTTTCTCATCCATTCATCTCTTGGCTGATACTTGGGTTGCTTGCTCATCTTACCTGTTGTGAGTAATGCTGCTATGAACATGGGTGTACAAATACTCTGAGATTTTGCTCCAGTTCATTTGGGTATATATGCAGAAGTGAGATTGTTTGGTCATATGGTAATTCTATTTTTAATTTTTTGAGGGATCACCATACTGTTTTCCACAGTGCCTGTACCGTTTTATCTTCCTAACAACAATATGCAAGGGTTCCAATTTTCCCATGTTCCCACCAACACTTGTTCTTTTCTGTATTTTTGAAAGTAGCCATCGCAGTGGGTTTCTGTTTAAATTGTTATACCTCATGGTATCTGAGTTCTTGTAGTACCACTAAACACTTTAAAATCTGAATTACCGTTTGGAATGGGGGAAAAAACTAGAAGAAAATTGGGTATCATTCTTTTTTTTTTTTTTTTTTTTAAGATTTTATTTATTTACTTGAGAAAGTGTGAGTACCCAGGAGCCCCAAGGGAGGGTTAAAGGTAGAGGGAGAAGCAGACTCCCTGCTGAGCAGGGTGTCTGATGCAGGGCTCCATCCCAGGACCCTGGGATCATGACCTGAGCCCAGGCAGATGCTTGAGCCACCCAGGTGCCCCAAATTGGGTATCATTCTACGTGGCTGACATATTGTGTATATGCAGCATGCTCCTGTACTTCAGGTACCTGTTAAGGTACTGGTAGTACTTGTGGTAGTACTTTTGAACAAATTTACAGCTTTAGCAACTACTGAAAAAGTTAGGAACAAGTAATTCCAATCCTTGCTTTTCCATTGTTTTGTTTGGTCAGATCATCAATCATCGACCACAAATATCTGTTGACTTGGTTTCTGTGCTCCTTCAGAAGAGATTAAGTGCTTGGCAGCTGGTACCTTAGAATAATTTAACTCAGAATCACATACATAAGTATTGCCTAAGAAGTTTCAAATAAGTCACTTTTAGTTTTAGAATGGGTCTAATGAAAGAGATGGCTGATAAAGTGATGCTTTATACAATTTTTTAAGAAGGAGCCAAGAATCTGAATATTTGCTGGCTATTATTTTTGACTAGTAGTTATAATTAAAGCAAACTTTTGGATGCCATCATTTCTTTTTTTCCCTAATATTTTATTGTAAAAATCTTCAAAAATACAGAAAAGTTGAAAGTAAATATTCATATACCCACTACTTAGATTCTGTTTTTGATATTTTACCAGCTTTATCATGTATCTGTCCATCTTTCAATCCACCTTTTATAATTTTAATTATTTTTTAATTAAAAAACTAGGTAAAATACACATAATGAAACTTATAATCTTAATCATTTTTTAATTGTACAGTTCAGTGGCATTAAGAACTCAATCCATCCTTTTTTGATGCATGTCAACGTAAATTAGAGACGTCTGTAAATGTTCCCCTTAATATTTCAGAACTAGCATTAAGTGTTTTGCATATATTCTTTCATTTGTCACAGTAATCCTAAGAGGTAGGTAAAATTATTGCTGTTTTATGGAATGGAAAACAGACGTCTTAGGTTCCCAAGATCCTACAGCAAGTGGGTGGGGGCATCGGATCCCAGATGTCTCAGACTCTAGCTGCACTCAACCAGGCTTTAGGCTGTATGACCTCTGTGTACTGTAGTCAGTGTTGATGCTGATGAAAAGATTTAGTCAGGTGGGCTGCTAAATTCTTAGCTAGGTATTACTTTAGTCCGGCTATTTGTGCTGTTTAGTATTGCTGTGGGGTGCAGAGGAAACACCACAGTCCATCAATGGAATTACGATACTGCTGGGAGGAAAGAGGAAGCATGCATGCATGTAAATACATATGTAAGGACCAAAGTGTATGATTATGTAATGGAGACAATGCTAAAGTCATTATCTGTGGTTCCCACGTCTGCTATTTAGGGATGTATAGCTGGTTACATTCGGTTTTATAGACTTCAGATCAGCATTTTTTATCTTCATATTTGAGGTGATACACATGCCATAAATTTAAATTAAATCTATAGTTGCTTTCAGTTGTATCTGCCACTGCACTTTGCAGGAGCTCCTGAGAAGCAGAACTGTTAGGTTTCTCTTCTATTTCATTTTTTATCGATTGACTGATTGATTAGTATCATTGACATATGGAAGTTGCCAAAAGCTAAGCAGGATAGTCTTGAGCTGGAGTTTCTTAGAATTTGTTATCCTTTCACAAATCTCAAGTAATTGTTACTTTGCATCCGGTGATTGTAAAGCTAATGTTTATTGAAAGCTTGCCATGTGTTCTAGTCACCTTGTACCTGTTGACTGACGCCATCCTTACAACACTCCTGTGAGTTTGGGGTTGTTACTGTCTCAGTAGTGGAACTTCCTTCATGTTACAGTTAGGGCTTGAATTCAGATTCTCTGGTTCTAAAGTTGATATTAATTCTGACTGACTGTTGTATTACTCTCTCTGGAAGGAAAAATATGCAGTTTATAACAAGAGCAACATGTTTCCCCCCATCCCCTCCATGTCTTAGTAGCCTCTAAAAGAAATCTGCTGTCATGTATAAAATGTGGCAGTATTCTGAGGCTCATTGAATAGAAATATTTGATTTGTTTTGAAAGATTTTATTTATTTATTTGACAGAAAGAGATAGCGAGAGAAGGAACACAAGCAGGGGGAGTGGGAGAGGGAGAAGCAGGCTTCTCACTGAGCAGGAGCTTGATGTGGGGCTCAATCCCAGGACCCTGGGATCATGACCTGAGCAGTCACCTAATGACCGAGCCATCCAGGTGCCCTGAAATTGTGGGTGAGATGCCATGGTATAGCACTGTTTGTTCTGACTGTTAAAGATAGTTCCGAAATCTAGTTTGTAAATTACTTAAGATCATAGTGCTCTAACAGTCTGGAATGGAATGAAATTCAGTGCAGGGCATGTAGGCTAGTTTTTCTTCTACTATTATCCTCTGCCAGATCATGGAAAACTTGACATTGTGGTTATGTTTCAGCAATGGACAGGGAGATTTCAGACAGAGGGAAGGAAGCATTTGAGACTTTTCACCTGGTCAGCTGTTCAGTGGTTTCATATTCTGGGCTTTATAATTATAAGGCATCCTTAGAATCTGATCTCCACTGGGATAAAGTCAGCTCAGGGAGGATATGGCCTGTAATCTTAAAGCACATTGACACTGTTCAGTTTGACCATTTGACATAACCGTGGGGAACTTCACTTGAAAAAGTTGGTGAGATCATCAACATGTCAGATACCTTCTGAGGGAGGCTCTGCCAGTGCCAGGAAGCCTCGTGGTTCTTTTAGAAAGTGAGATGTGGGAAGATGTCTGTGTGGCCGTGTGGGTAAACGTGATTCTGTGGCCTACTGAAATAGTCCTGGAGACAGCCATCCATGCAGCTGAGCCGATCTTTGTAGAAAGGCTAAATCAAGCTTGTATCGTTCAAATTTTGGTTACTTAGTCAAAGAGGAAAGTTGAAATAGGAAATGATGACATTTCTGTTCCTTACCAACTTCTAATTCTTTGTTTTTACCCCATTGTTTTTGAATTGTGCTTTCAATAAACTGTAATATTTAATAAAGGCCATTGTCCGTAAAAACAGTCGGCACTGGGTCATTCGACCTTGTTCAGAGATGTTAAAATCTAGCGCAGGCATGCCCGCGTGCTCAGATGGTCTGATCCAAGTTTGTGGTCTCTGGTTTCAGGTCTGGCCAGTCTCTGCCTTGATGCTTGCCGCCTTATTTGGCTTATTTGCCCCACACAGTTTCCAGTTCAATAAGCAGACTTTAAAAAGTGAGTGACTAACTTTGGTCCTGTCCTCATAGAGCTTATAGTACACTGTAGACACAGGTTTAGATATAATATAAATAACTAATACAAAGTATAATATGAAAAATGCCTACCACTCTTCTTTAGAAATTTCAAGTGAGAATAGCTTGAGCTAAGAGAGGTTAGAAAATATTTTCAGAGAAAATTTAAGTCTGCTATGCTGGAGTAGGGGTGCTGTGGCTGTGTCAAGTATTGGGAAAGGAGATAAAATTTGGAGTTTGATACTTGACCCTTTTCTGCCTTTTATGTTCTTTTTATGATTTGGGATCTTTGGCAAATTATTTTACCTTTCTAGGTCTCAGTTTCTTTCTCATGAAATTGGGACAATAAGAGATACTTGTAGTGTTGTTATGATTAGTGTATATGAAAATGCACTGTATAAGCAATTAAGTTCTGTGTAAATTATTATTATTTAGGTGGGTCGGAGGCAGTAGGGGATGAAACTGTGAATATAGGTTGGGACCAGCTTGTGTGGGAATGCCTATACAACTAGTTGTGGACTTTGTTCTGCAGACAGTGGAGGACCATCAAAGGCTTTTAAGCTGGAGTGTAACATGAGTCGGTCTGTTTTACAAGGATGACAGGTGGCAGTGGTGTAACATGGATTGCGTGGATCTAGAGCCCCAGAGCAGCAAGACTAATTAGGAGGCTGTCACAGTGGCCAAGTGAAAGAAACCTAGGGTCTAAAGTGGGACAGTGGAAGTGGATTTGGCAAGGAGACAATATAACCTAGAATCCCTAAAATAGGCAGAAATTATCGGCCAAGTAGATGAGTGTTGTTCAAGAAGTTAGAGATGATTCCAAGAATCTCCCTGAGAGATTAGTGGGGTGTGGAGGGTATAGTCTCTAGACAGATTTAGGGAGGTAAACGTGGAGAAAAGAGAGAACAGGTTTGTGTTCAACAAAGAAATAATTTGTTGAATGAATGAGTTGAATTGTTGAGGTGCCCATGTTGCATTGTTTAGGGAGACTCTTTGGAATAGTAGCTGAAATGTTGTGTGGCATCAGAGATGGTTTTGAATCCTGGCTCTACTGCTTTTTGGTTAATGTCTTTGAACAAGGGACCTAACTTCTGGGCTTTGGTTTTCTCATCTGTTAAATGGGATCATAACAAACCTATTTCACAGAGTTGTTATAAGAGTGGGAAGAGATAATACATGTTAAGAACTTCACATAATGCTAGGCGCGTGGCCTCCTTAGGTGTGGGAACTTGTTCTGAAGCTTGAGAGAGTGTGGGGGTGATGGTGGAGTCAGGGAAATGGGCCAGTTGTCCAGAGGACAGCTGTCTGGGGGCTGTGCATATGTAGTGGTGAGAAGACCAAGAAGAACCAGGGAAGGGGATCACAGGTGCTGAGAGAGGGCAGAGGTTCCCAGGGTTATGGATGTTCACCATTTACATTTTCAGCTGTAATGTGCAATAACATGTGTACCCACCTACTAAAACCCCTCTTATAAAACTGTTGTATAATTACACTTTCTTCCAATTTTAATGTAAGGCTTTGTATGTTTATGATATTTATGTATATGTACACATATACATATATGATGAAATCTGTGTTGTATTGGTATTCCAGTATTTTAGTCTTCAGTGAATAAATTTTAAAGATTTTATTTATTTATTTGAGAGAGAGTGAGCGAGTGAGAGAGCATGAGAGCGGGGGAGGTCAGAGGGAGAAACAGACTCCCCGCAGAGCTGGGAGCCTGATGTGGGACTTGATCCCGGGACTCCAGGATCATGACCTGAGCTGAAGGCAGTGGCTTAACCAACTGAGCCACCCAGGTGCCCCTTCGGTGAATAATTTTAAAGTATTAGTCTGTTACTTCTCTACAGTAACCTTTATTTGTGGATATACTCCTTACTCTTTCTCCAGTTTGGTAATCACTATAATTTTTTCCTTCTCATTCAGAATTTGCAAAGCAGGGCATCAAACTAGATTTTAGCATAGAAATGAAAAGTGCTATTTTTTGCTTTCTTAATGGTAGCTATGAATATAAATCTTTTAATTGTTTTTTTTCCTGGTGTTCTAAATAATAGATTCTTTATACAATTGCTTATGTACGAGTGGATGAACCTACCATTGGTGATCCAGAGGATTTTTGTCGAGACTGGATAAACCATGTATCACATTGATTGTAGAGGTTAGTAGTTCCTTAGTTCTTTAGGATGTGTGCATTTTTTTTGTAGTAGCATTTAAAAATGCATAAGTTGTCAAGTAGCAAGCAGTTTCCTGCCAACATCTTCATGGGTTTTTCTCCTTTCATAGCTATCCTGAGAGAGTTCGTGAAGTTCATGTTAGTTTATATATTCTGAAGCCTCCATTGTCTGTCATCGCATAAACATAAATTTAAACAATTAGCAAGAGAGTGAAAAAGATAAAACTTGAAGTCATTCCTTAGCAGTGTGCACAAGGAAAAGACTATGAGTGTTAGTTTACAAGTAGTATTGTCTGCCACAATAAAAAATGACTTTACATGCTCCCAGAATGTCATCCTGGAATTAACTGTTTTATTTGTTTAAAAAAAAAAAAAAAGAAAAGAAGGAGGGGCATTGAAAGAGGCATCTTGATAGTAATTGGATATTCCTAGTTCTGCCTTTTTGACATGTGATGGAAAAGCCACTAAATTTTACTTCCTTCTGGGGCTGAATAAGACTAGTGTCAGTGTCCTTCTTGGATGACATTGGATGGTCCTTTGATTGAAACTCTGTGTGTTCCGATTATAATTCTCTAATACTATGAGCTCAATATCTAGTGTACCTCGAATTTTGTGGCTTCAATCCAAAAGGTGCATCTAATTGCTTTCTTCCAATTTAACTGTTGCATTCCCCTTCCCCCAGTGCCTTCTGTTTTTCGGTATGTATATTACTGATGATGGTGTATGATTCCTTAATTCCGTTAGGTGGAATTTTGAGGGATAGAATGAATGGAGTATTTTATAAATCAGAGTTCAACTTTAGCATAAACTTTAGTTAATTTTTGCTGTCTCTCATATCTTCTTCCCATTAGAGAGAAATGGAAAACTGGGAGGTTGGAGGAATTATTTAGAAGAGAAATGAGGACTTTGTTTATTTGCTCCTAGATTCTTTCTCAGTGCTATTGCGCCTGTGACAGATGTTTTAATGAAGTTACGACATACTGAAGGCAAGCAGGTCAAATCACAAATGGTGGAATTTAAGTAGTGACTTAAATAAAGAACTTTGTTGAGTTTACATATCCAAATGAGCATTGTTCTAAGTAGTTAGCTGCTTTGGTGGATCTTAACTATCACATGTTTGACTTTTATGCAGTCTGAACTCTTGTATAGTATATATTGTCTCCTCTAAGCTGGCTTACATAAGCTGAACTAATCTTTCTGCTCATCAGTTTACTAACATCGATTTCTAACTGGACACCTGCCAGCTGCTATCTCTGAGGGAAAGGGCTTCCTTGGGAGGTGGGAGTGTTTGTGGAGCTCAGTGCATCTGGAGTGTGGCACTTATTCATTAAATCTAGGGTACAGATGAGGGCTTTTGTCTCATCACTTGGCCTGACCCTGCCAGCCTAACCTTATGACTTCTTTCCCCTCTGTGTGTGTGTGTGTGTGTGTGTGTAGGTGTGTGTGTGTGGAGGGGGGCAGTGGGGTGTGTATAAGGAGGAGAGGGAGGGTATCCTTGCTTAAGGCTCTGCTGTGTTGGTAGGGGGCTTAAAGTAGCCTGACATCATCTCCAGGTAGCTAGGACTTCAGAAGTGGCAGAAGAAGAAAGACTCCTTTTGTCTTAGATCAGCAGGGCTATGTCAGCAGGAACCTCCTGCTCTGAGCCTCACTGTGTGCACAGGTTCTTATCTGTTTCCCCTTTGGGCAGCCCTGGCTGGAAGGAGCCATGATGGAATGGATCCTCTGTCCATCTCTGACTTACATTGATATTTACTAGTGGACTTCTTGACATTCTCCTTTTAAGTATGTTTGCATTTAGTAAGTTTTTTTTTAAACTAGGGAATGGGGCAAACATCTATTTAAATACCTACTAGTAGAGATCAAAATTGAAAGTATTAATTCCTAAAGAAGTATCTTGCTGGCCTCATTTGGATTTTGTCACTTAAGTATTAGAGTGACTTTTAGTGAAGCAAAATGACACATAGAAATCAACAGATGATGTGGACTTTAACTACTTTAACCTTAGCTCATATCTGGTTAGGTTTATAATCCGTAAGATCTACCAGAAAAGACTATTACATATGAAATCTAGATGGCAGCTAGGCCTACCTTACTCTTTGTAGTTTTAGCCCCACACTTCTAATTGTAGAGGTTGTCAAAGTCCAGAGGGGATCATCTTTCTGTCACCCTCCCACTCCCCCATCACATCCTGTTTTTGTGAATTTCCTATAATTTACTTTACTTACGCTTTTCTTAGCTGTTAGGGTCCCATTTCTGAAAATATTTTGGTTCCACTCATGTCAGCTTGGACATGAAAACCTACCTGTTTCATTGGTTTGCGTGTTCTATCTCTCTCTCTCTCTCTCTCTCTCTCTCTCTGCTCTCCCAAGCATTTCAGTAATTTAGTTAACTCTGGAAGATGTGAGTCATGGGAAACGTCTTGGTGTAGAGTGTTTGACTTTCCATCCTTTTGCTGGTCTGTCCTCTCTCTCCATCTTGTTCTTTCTCGTCTTTTTTCTGTAGTAACTACTGCCTCCCTCCTGATCTGGAGCAGACCAGTTCTTTTTTTTTTTTTTTTTTTTTTTTTTTTTAAAGATTTCATTTATTTATTTGACAGAGAGAAACACAGCAAGAGAGGGAACACAAGCAGGGGGAGTGAGAGAGGGAGAAGCAGGCTTCCTGCCGAGCAGGGAGCCTGATGTGGGACTCGATCCCGGGTCTCCAGGATCATGACCTGAGTCAAAGGCAGTCGCTCAACCAACTGAGCCACCTGGGCGCCTCTGAGCAGACCAGTTCTGCCACACAATCAGACCTAGAATTCCTCCCACCCTTTTTTTTTTTTTTTTTTTTTTTTAACCCTTAGCACTCGTAGTATTAAAATACATATAGTCCCTTTTCCAAGAGATTCTGATGTCAGGTATTATAAATTGTTGCCAGTCCCCTCCTTTCCCTTTCTACAGATGTTAAATGTATAAACTTCTAAATCACTTTTCTAATGCACGAGGAATTAATGTTTCATACATTCAACAGGTATTTGAGTAACTCCTCTCTGCAAGGGACTGAATTAAGTGCTGGGATACCAAGGGACTTAGGTCTGTTTCTCAACCTGAGGAGTTCTATTGAAGAATGGAGTATAGAGAAGGAGTGAGTAGTGAGGTGGAATCAGATTGGAATCACACCTCAAAGAACTGCTGTGGTCTAGGAAAGAGAAGATCGGGCAGTTACGTAATGTGTAGCAAAAGACAGCGAGTGCCAGGAGAGATGTAGAAGAGGCCCATGGGAATTTGTAGGGCTCAGATGGGATGTGTAAGTATGCAGTGGGTAATATTTGAGCCGGACCTTGAATGGTAGGATTTGGCTGTGTGGAGATGGAGAGATAGTCAGGAGAGGTTGGGAGAGTATTCCAGTTGGGGGACTTGGTTGACCAAATAACTGGGTGGGGAAAACATGGTACACTTAAGAAGCTCTTGCAGTTTGGATCATTGTTGCAGGAATAATGGGGTTCATGGTTGAGAAGATTCCTTTGAGGCTAGATTGGCCCACCATTTACCATTAGGAAGGACTCTTTCTCTGATCTGATAATTCACTCTAGGCATGTGCTGGCTGCTTTTTTTTTTTTTTTTTTAATGTACTTTTATAGAAGTACTTTTTTTTATCCCCTTGGCAAAGACCTTCCGCTTGTATTTGGACCCAGTTGTAAGCCGGCTTAAGCAAAAACAGTGCACTTATTTTAGGGAGTTTTATGGAAACAAGAGGGGCCTTTATGAATTAGATATCATCCAGTTCTTCCAGCTGCTCGCTGTGCCTTTGTGTCCATTCTTTCTTCAGACCAGCTTCTTCTGACTCCGTGTTTCATAGAGTAGGCTAAAGATGCCCATGTCCTATCCACTGGTTTTATTCTCATAGGTCCAGGCACTCAAGGGAGGCTTGGCTTTTTGGTCCCACTTCTGAATTGCTGAGGAAGGTATGAATTGAGTTGGGACTCATCCTGACACAGTGGCCGTGGCCAGGGTACAAAGTCATGTTGTACATGGTTGTCCAGTAAGCCTTTGTGTCATTTCCACCCCCTTTCTCTGCTTCAGCTGTGCTGCAGTTTAGCATGCTGGAAGGAGCATTAGGGTATGGAGTTGGACTGGTTTGGAGTTTGAACCCTAACCTTGACACTTACTGCCTTGTTAAGTCTTGATCAGCATTCTTCTTTATTTTGTAAATCAACATTCTTATGAATTCTAGGCTGTTTCTTCATCTGCAAGTTGGAGCTAATATTACCCTACTAGAGGGAGGTACTGCATTCTCTAGTGTGTTCTTGGAGGGTAAAGACCTCTCAAGATTCAGCTTAACGATTCTTTGTCTTATTAGCTTGATGACATTTGGCAAATCAGATCCTGACTCTGTTTTTCATCTGTAAATGCAGACAACCTCACAGTGTTTTTTAAGGCTCAAAGGGCCATGTGGAACTGCCTGATGTCTTTACGTATGTATGAATCAGAAGAAAGTAAATACCAGGAGGGACAGTATTTCCTTGTGAGATTATTCCACTAGGGTTTTAGTATATTTCTATGGTGACTTGATCTTTCTCAAAATATCTTATAGCTTTAGATTATTAATTGATTTATGATGTAGTGGGCAGTGGTCTTGGTATTTTCAGCTTTCCATTTCAGTCTCAGCTTCCACTTAAGCTCTAACCTGATTAACAATTTAAAATTTACTTTCATATTCAGAAAAAAAATGTTCTTTGTAGAAAACTTAAGCAGCCTTAAAAACATTTCTAAACCCTGAAATAATTGTTTCTTCTTTTTAATTCATGTTTGTGAAGTAAATTAGCAATGATATAGATTAAACAAGCCAAGAAAGAATCCTCTGAAATTCCATCCCGTGGAGATAACCACTACCTTACATTTTGTAAATTTTTGTTGATGGTCTTTTTTGATGCTTGCCTTCCATACTTTGTAAAGAATGTTTTGATGATTGCATTTTTCTTTTTTCTTTTTTAAACTTTTTTGTATAATTGATTATGCGAATAAAAACCAGTATTTGCCTTTTCTAATCCTATGAACAAATAGCCTTTCCTCTGCAACTCAGAAGTCAAAATTGTATTTTTTTTGAGTGATATGAAGAATGAATGATTTATAAGGACAGTTTTGTCAGGAATAATTACATTTTTTTCAGAAATATCAGGCTAATGGTGGATAACACTGAAGTGAAGGCCTTGAACCTTTACTGGTTATTTCTTCCTTGGGAGGGGTAGAAGGAAGGAAGGTCCCTTCTTTGCCTTTACATAGAGAAATTAAAGACAGGTGAATAATATGAGTTATAGGAATATATGGAAACTAAATGAATAAATTTATTTTAGTATGTTTTTTTCCTGCCTGAATATAATAGTTGACATAAGCTAAACTGGAAATTGTTTTTTGTTTTGGGATTGAAGAATTTCAGTGTTTTGATATATTTTTTTGAGACTGAGTTTTGTTTTTATTTTTGTTTCTTTTTAAAGATTTTATTTATATATATGACAGAGAGAAACACAGCTAGAGAGGGAACATAAGGAGGGGGAGTGAGAGAGGGAGAAGCAGGCTTCCCGCCGAGCAGTGAGCCGGATGTGGGACTTGATCCCAGCACTCTGGCATCATGACCTGAGCTGAAGGCAGACAGCTAATGAATGAGCCACCCAGGCACCCCTGAGTTTTGTTTTTTTAAGATCTATTTATTTTGGAGAGAGAATGTGCTTGCACGGCATGGGGGGGGGGCAAAAGGAGAGGGAAAGAGAATCTCAAAAAGGCCCCACATCCAGCACGGAGCCCAATGCGGGGCTCATCTCACGGCCCTGAGATCATGACCTAATCAGAAATCTAGAGTTGGATGTTCAACCATCTTAGCCACCCAAGTGCCCCGAGACTATTTTTTAAAAACTTCATCTTTTTTTTTTTTTTTTTTTTAAAGAGTCGTTTTAGGTTCTCAAAATTGAGGAGGCACAGAGAGATTTCCTGTGTAATCCTCCGCTTTACTCCCGGTCCTCCCCTCACCCCGCCATAGTATGGTTTCCTCCACCAGCATCACTCACTGGCATGGTACATTTTTAATCAAGGATAAACCACACTGACACATCATCACCTGAAGTCCATAGTTTATATTACAGTTCACTCTTGATATTCTGTACCGCATGGGTTTGGACATATATCCGTCATATTATCATAAAGAGTCTTTTCACTGCCCTAAAAATACTGTGTTCTCCTCCTATTCCTCCCTCCTTCCTCATTCCTTTCTGGCAACCACTGATCTTTTTACTGTCTCCCTAGTTATGCCTTTTTTAGACTATTCTATAGCTGGAACCAAACAGTATGTAGCCTTTTAGATTGGCCTCTTTCACTTAGTAATGTGCCTTTAGGGTTCCTCCATGTTTTTCCATGACTTGAAAACTCATTTCTATTTGGCACTGAAAAATATTCTTTTGTTTGTATTTATCCATTCACCTACGGAAGGACATGTTGGTTGCTTCCAAGCGTGGGCTGCAGTAAACATCCCTGTCCAGGTCTTTGTGTGGACCTAAGTTTTCAACTCCTTTGGGTAAATAGCAAGGAGTACAATTGATGGATCATATGGTGAGACTCTTCAGTTTTGTAGAGAACCTCCAAACTGTCTTTCAAAGTGATGATATCATCTTGCATTCCCATCAGTAATGTTCTTGTTTTTGTCCTTCTGTATTCTTTTAAGCTTTGTTTTAAGCTTTAAAATTCTGTGCTTTAAATTTCTTTCTTTATCCTTGAAACATGGCTTCTTTCAACAGATTTTTGTTTAAAAAAAAAAGAAATGTATTTTTACTGAAGAATATTTGAAAAGTACATGAAAGTGTAAAGAAGAAAAGTGACTAATATAGTTTCTTCCCCTTTTTATGTAGTTGTATTCTAAGACAAAATTAATATGGTGTGTATATTCTTTTTTAAAATAATGAAATATTTCAAGTGTGAAGATAGTATAGAGTTAATCTTAGAAATATTTATGTATGTCCTATCCATCCTTGTTAAATCCTTACCTTTTTTGCTGTTAGCAAAAAAATTTTTATTTAAGAAAGAGACACAGTTCAGGCTCGCAGTGTTACCTATTACAATTTTCCGTTCATTCTTTTTTTCTCTTCTCTTAGCTTTTCCTTCTTCTTTCTTCCCTTATCCCAGAGGTTGTCATTCCTGTGAAGTATATATATCATATACACCATATATATATTGCATTTAAAAACTTCACATAGGTAGAATCAAACTGTACACATCCTTCTGCGCTTGCTTTCATTGATCTTTGGTTTTTAGATATTGTCATGTGGGTCTATGTGACATTTAACTCTTGTTTATTTTCATTGTTTTATGACCCTACAATTTCTCTATCCATTTTCCTATTGACTGACATTTAGATTGTTTACATATTTTTGCTTTTCCTGACCCTGTGTGTATGATCAGTTTCTTACAGGTGTTCCTTGTGCTTGTCTTTTGCCTAGGAGAGTTTTTCTCCAGGACAGTGTTATGTAAAGTGTGGTCTAAGGAAGGGAGAATTATTTTTTGCAAAGAGGAACTGTGGGAGAATGTAAATTAATTATCACTGTTAGTTTATTTAACATTTCTTATTCCAGTGAGACTTTCTCAAGGAAGGGAGGAGTGTTCCTTATCTTTTTCTGACTGGGGACAGTTTGCAGCTGGGTTACTTTGAACAGCGCTGCTTTAGGGTATGTTACCCTGGCGTAGAATTGCTCAAGATTTGTTTTCAGAGATTATATCAGTGTACGCCCCATCAGCAGTGAACTCGAGTACCTCTTGGTTTGTTTCCAGTCTTTGTCAACAATTGGTAGTTAGATTTGCAAAGTTTTTCTGATGTGAAGGGTGTGCTGGCATATCTTACTGTGTTAATTTTGCATCACTGTGATTGAGTATCTTTTTATGTCATTTAGTATATGGATCTCATCTATGAATTGCTTTCTTATATCCTTTTTTCTGTAAAAAAATTGGGATTAATTTGCTTTTTTTTTTTTTTTCTTCTTCTAAAGATTTTATTTATTTATTTGACAGAGAGAAACGCAGTGAGAGAGGGAACACAAGCAGGGGGAGTGAGAGAGGGAGAAGCAGGGAGCCCGATGCGGGGCTCGATCCCAGGTCTCCAGGATCATGACCTGAGCTGAAGGCAGTCGCCCAACCTACTGAACCACCCAGGCGCCCCTGATTTGCTTTTTCTTGATTTGCAGGAATGTCTAAAGTATTCTGTATTCAAGTCCTTTTCATTTAAAAACGTTGTTTTTAACATCTCTTTATTTTATGGTGTGTTTTATGACATTTTAAAATCCTAACCCATTAGTCTCTTATGTGTTGTGCCTGCACTTTAATTTTCCCTTCTCAGTTTTACTTTAAAATTCTCCTTTTTACATTTAATTGATTTACCTGCAAGGAATTTTTAGGTATTTCTTTTCTATAGGGGTAAACAACTTTTTTGCACTTTTCATTGACTAGTTCATTTTTTCTTTCCCTAGTTCTTCTGACCCCATACTCAGTTTTCTTCCTGTTTTTGTATGCTGCCTATCATTTCCGTTTTTGGATTCTCCTTTATTCCTTTTTTTTTTTTTTTTTTTTTTTTTTTTTTTTTTTTTTTTTTTTAAGATTTTATTTATTTATTTGACAGAAACACAGCCATAGCGGGAACTTCCACAACCAGGGGGAGTGAGAGAGGGAGGAGCAGGTTTCCCTCTGAGCATGGAGCCTGATGCGATGCGATGCGTTGCATTGCGATGCGATGCAGTGCTATGTGATGTGGGACTGATGCTGGGACTCCGGGATCATGACCTGAGCTGAAGGCTCAGGCTTAACTAACTGAGCCACCCAGGCGCCCCTCCTTCCCTTATTCTTAAATGCTGCTGTCTTGGGCACTCTGTCTCTGGCTTCCAGGTACTTATACCTTCAGCATACAGCTATGCAGACCCGTGCCACATCCTCGTCCCTTCCTTCTTCACTCTGTTGATCCATGACCACCAAGCCCTGACACAGGGTGGGGTTTCAGTAAGCTCTTGAATGAGTGCATGAGTGATCTTGTTAGGGCAGTTAGAGCATCACAGTGGAGGTAGGAGGGTCCTGGGCCTTGAAAGAGGAGAGAATTTAGATGAGCGGGGAGAAGAAGGAAGGGTGGGTGCAGCTTGACACATTTGGCATTAGCTTCAGCTTCATAGTGGTGAGCTTCCTCCGTCATTTTTTTGACCTTTGATTTTTTACATTGTTCCATTTTGTCTTAACTACCACTCGAATGAGACAAAGTCACATGATCTTTTGGTGATGCTCTCAAACAGGGCTCCCTGTGTCTGATGCAGTATGTGTAGTATAGTGCCCTATAGAAACTAGGATCATTGTGGTGGACAGTGGCACAGCATAGGCAAAGTTTTTTAGACTGAAGGTCAGAAGACCCCATTCTAGTTCTTGTCCTGCTGCTTATTACCTCTGTGAACTTAGGTGAGTCCCTAAAACCCACTGAGTTTTTTTATGTTGAACAGTCTTTCAGTCCTTTCCAAGTGTGAGTTCAATAGAAATTTTTCTTTTTAGTACAGGTTTCAAAACAAGTTTTTTTCCTTGGGTGGTAGTTCCATGGATGTTTGTAATAATTCACGAAACTGCGGGGCGCCTGGGTGGCTCAGTTGGTTAAGCGACTGCCTTCGGCTCAGGTCATGATCCTGGAGACCCGGGATCGAGTCCCACATCAGGCTCCCTGCTCGGCAGGAAGCCTGCTTCTCCCTCTCTCACTCCCCCTGCTTGTGTTCCCTCTCTTGCTGTGTTTCTCTCTGTCAAATAAATAAAATCTTAAAAAAAAAATTTCACGAAACTGTGCACTTCCATTTTGTGCATTATTGTAAATGTTTTATTTCACAGTGAAAAAGATTTTAAAAACCTACAAAAGGCTAGGTTTCTTACATCCATGTGCCCTCCCCCCCACATTCCAGCTAGATTAAAGACTTGAATGTGGAAAGCAAAATCATAACAGCAGGAAGAAAACCTAGGTAAATATATGTGGCAGGGGTCTCCAAGGCCACCCCCAGGTTCAGTGAATTATTAGGAGAATTCATAGGACTCCGCATATGTACTCATGTCTAAGATGTATCATAGAGAAAGGATAAAAAGCAAAATCAGTAAAGGGAAAAGGCACATGGAGCAAAGTCCAGAGGAAACCAGGTCCAGGCTTCTAAGAGTCCTCTCCTATTGGAGTCATACAGGACATGCTTAATCCCTCCAGTCATGAGTTGTGACAACACGCGTGACATGTTGTCTACCAGAGATGGTCAGTAGAGACTCAGTGCCGAGGGCTTTTAATCAGTGCTGGTCATGTTGGCATTTTTTGCCTAACGCGTACCACAATTCCAGATTCTGAGAAGGAAAGCAAGTGTTTGTACGAAGGGTTTAGGCCCACGGGGCCACTCTTAGCAGTTCTGGCAGTAGGGGGTATCTCTCCTGAAATCCCCATTTCCAGGTGTGAGCCAAGGGCCAGCCTGGCAGGCGGGCCTTTCTAAAGAGAGCTGTCTCAGGCCTGCTGTGTTTAACTCTTTTCTGCAGATATACTTTTTTTTGTAATCTCAGAGTAAGGAAGGCATTTCTAAGCATGACTAGAAGCTCTGAAGCCATAAAAGGAAGGGTAAATTTATATTTTAAGAACTTAGATATGAAAATGAAGTGCTGTTGAATCACAAGGCATGCTAGGAAAAAAGTAGTTAGTGTGTGGGAGAATAGGGGTAGATCCCCCCCCCCCCGTTATATAGAAAAGCTTTTATAGTCAGCAACTCAAAAGAGTAATGAGTAATTCACTGAAAAAGATGTTTCAAAGGACTAATAAATACATTTTTAAAAAGATTATTTATTTATTTATTTATTTGACAGAGAGAGAGAGAGAGATCACAAGTAGGCAGAGAAGCAGGCATAGAGGAGGAAGCAGGCTCCCTGCTGAGCAGAGAGCCAGATCTGGGACTCAATCCCAGAACCCTGAGATCATGACCTGAGCTGAAGGCAGAGGCTTTAACCCATTGAGCCACCCAGGCGCCCAGGACTAATAAATATTTGAGAAAATACTTCACCTTGGTGATAAAATGGGTATAAAGTAAGACAACAGTGTGATCCCTTTTCATCTAGCAGTTCAGCTAAAGATTGATTACTTACAATCTGTATAAAATTGATTACTCAGTGTAGAAGTGGGTGTGGGGAAATTGCTACTTGTATATACTGCTAGTGGTATAAATTAGCACGGCTTTTTAAATTAGGTTTTTAATTTTAACTCCAGTGTAGTTAACATACAATGTTCTATTAATTTCAAGTATACAGTATAGTGATCAACACTTCATACGTTACTTAGTAGCATAGACTTTCTGAAGGGTATTTTCCCAAAATCTATTAAACTTGATAACACACAGTCAAGGAACTTTGACTCAGCATTTCCATTTCTAGGGCTTTAGCTTATAGAAACCCATACCAGTGCACAGATGCATGGATAAGAATGTTCTTTGAAGCATCGTTTGTGGTACTACAAAACTCGTCATAACACAAGTAGAGGGTTAGTTAAATATATTATATTCCTTCTATTGACAAAGTCTCCCTGTGGCCATTAGCAGTTAGATATTCATTTAGTGCTGTGGAAAGATATTTTAAGATTTTATATGTAAGCAAACATTTTTTTGAATGTTCTTTTTTTGGTATTTAAAACCTGACCTGAGTGGATATGTGGTTCTTTTTTTTTTTTTTTTTTTTTAAGATTTTTTTATTTATTTGACAGAGAGAAACATAGCCAGAGAGGGAACACAAGCAGGGGGGGAGGGAAGGGTGAGAGAGGGAGAAGCAGACTTCCCGTCGAGCAGGGAGCCCGATGTGGGACTCGATCCCTGGTCTCCGGGATCATGACCTGAGCCGAAGGCAGTCGCTCAACCAACTGAGCCACCCAGATATGTGGTTCTTTATAATCTTTGATTATCCCACTTAGTGTGAGTGTCCATATGTTTTATTACAGAAATATGAATGTATTTGATCACAGGTACTGCTGTAGAACCCACTGGATGGATAGGGTTATTTGAGATACACAGTATATATGCTATATTATTCTAAAATCTAAAAAGTTTTGAGACCTATATTGCTTCAAAAGTTTCTGGTAAAGGACTTGTATTAATCAAAAGGAAAAAGAAAGGCAAACTGTAAAAGACTTTATGTCATATTCCAGTTTTTAGGTTAAAATAATGTTAGTTTTATGAACTGGAAATAACAGTTCAGAATATAGTCTCCACATTTAACAGTGATTATCTGAGGTTCTGGCAGTGTCTTTTTCTCATAAGTGAAAATAATTTGATACGAGTTTGTATGCAATGAATAATGTTGGAGTTGTGGAGAGGATGGAACTCACTTCTGACTCTGAAGTAGTGTTTGTCATATCTCAAATGCTGTGATGAGCTGGAGGATCTCACTTCCTACAACTAAAAACTCAGTCTGGGGGCGCCTGGGTGGCTCAGTTGGTTGGGCAACTGCCTTCGGCTCAGGTCATGATCCTGGAGACCCGGGATCGAGCCCCACATCAGGCTCCCTGCTTAGTGGGAAGCCTGCTTCTTCCTCTCTCAGTCCCTCTGCTTGTGTTCCCTCTCTAGCTGTGTTTCTCTCTCAAATAAATAAATAAGAACTTTAAAAAAAATAAAAATAAAAATAAAAACTCAGTCTGTGTGAAAGGTGGGAATTTGACTGTTGGATTCCTTTTGAATTTTCAGAACTTCTGGTTACAGTCCTTCTTGTTTCTGAATAGAGAGACACTTTTGGGGTCCTAGGCCTAATTTGCCTTGTCACTTTCGTGAGGCGGTTTCCTGGGTTAGGTGAGGGCACAGAGTTCAGATTCTTTTTTTTTTTTTTTTAAGATTTATTTATTTTTTTTTTTAAGATTTTATTTATTTATTTGACAGAGAGAAACACAGCGAGAGAGGGAATACAAGCAGGGGGAGTGAGAGAGGGAGAAGCAGGCTTCCTGCCGAGCAGGGAGCCCGATGTGGGACTCGATCCTGGGTCTCTGGGATCATGACCCGAGCCGAAGGCAGTCACTTAACCAACTGAGCCACCTAGGCGCCCCAAGATTTATTCATTTGAGAGAGAGTGCAAGCATGAGCCTGGGGGTGGGGATGGGGGGAGGCAGAGGGAGAAGCAGGTTCTCTGCTGAGTGGGAGCCCAAAGTAGCGCTTCAACCCAGGACCCTGAGATCATTACCTGAGTTGAAGGCCGACGCTTCACTGACTAAGCCACCCAGGTGCCTCCAGAGTTCACATTCTTTCTGTGCCTTTAAAAACAGGACTCAGGGACCATACTATTGCTAAATCTTTACTTTTCATTTTGTTAGCTTTGACAGGTTGATAAATTTAGTACTTGATTATATCAGCACTTATTTACATTTCTTTTCATAAAGCTTGAACATGATTAATCACCTTTATTTAAAGTACGGTGTGTATCTGAAGATGGTGTAAGAGTTTACACTGATCCTCCTCGAAGGGTGTGGGAGGGTTAGCTCCTCTCTGGTATACTTGGCCTCTTTTGAAGGGACCCCACATGATGTTTAGTGCCCTTTTGGCATTCCCATAGTCTCATCAGAAATAATTTTATTGCATTTAGGATGCTACATTTTCTTTTCTAGTGAGGGAGCGAGGAAAGTTCAGACACCATACTGGGGATACATAGGAAGAAACCAAATGGTCAAAAAAATGAGAGAGACCGTATCACTTGTTTTTTTTAAGCCTTTGGTACAGACTCTCTAGGTCAGTTGGTTATGAAGAATTCAACTTTCTCCCTTCTTCCTCAGAACAATTCTTCCATCGCTTCTGTAGCTAAAATGTGTGGGCAGTTTTACTGCCTGAGATCTGTGAGGTCTCCTGTAACTGGCACGAATACTGTGGACTGATTTCATGGCCACCGCATAGAAGCATCCGCTCTGCTGATGGTACAGCCGTCCTGTCTGCCTTTCCTCCTTCCTTCTTCCTTCCTTTTTTCTTCCTTTATTATAATCTTAAAAGCTGAGCTTTGAGACTTTATTTGGATTTCACCACTTTTTCCTCTTGTCCTCTTTCTGTTCCAGGATCCAACCTAGGGCACTGCATTGCACTTAGTTGTCTCCCTGTCTCCTCTGGTCTATGACAGTGTCTTAGTCCTTCCTTGTGTTTCACTGTGTTGGAAGTCTTGAGCAGTACTGGCTGGGTATTCTGTAGAAGTTCTTCCAATTTGGGTTTTTCTAGTTGTTTTACTGATAATTAGATGTGGGGGAGGGGGAAGATCTGGGCTTTATAATAATACACCACAGAGGTGCATTGCCCTTCTTGTCATATCCTATCCGGAGTCATGATAGCCATGTGACATCAGTCATGGTGTGAACTTTCATGAGTTGGTAAAGATAGTATTTATCAAGTGTCCCCACTGTAGTGTTAACATTTTCCTTTTTCCTTTTTCCGTTCTTTGGAAGCAAGTCTCTAAACCTAGTCTACCTTCTTGGAGAGGGTGGAGGCAGAAATTACGCTGTACCTCCTGCAGAGGGAGTTATCTCTATATATATCATTTGGAATTCTTTTGGAGGAAAGATTGTTTCTTTTCCCCCGTGAATTTAATCATTTAATCATTTATTTACATCAGCATGGATTCATGTAGATTAACTTTATACTTTGGGTTATAATCCAAAACTGTGTTGTTTATTTTGTTCCTCAAATTATTCCAGCCTTGGCCATACTGGAACTCTTTCAGGGGGCTCCTGGAGACCTTCAGCGTGTTCCAGGCCCTATTTTCTTTCTAGCATTACAAAATGCTTCACGTTCATTTTGCTTTTTCACGTTCATTTTGCTTTTTCTAGCCCCATAGTCCATCATTTTTTTCAAGGTGCCTGGTTCCTCTATTTGGAGAATGGTATTTAAAAACCAACATTTGAATTCAGGGTATACTTGTCGCTACCAGAATGTCTTGCCTGTGTGTTCTGTGTGTTCTTGTGTGAGTATGTGTGTTTGTGTGTGTGTGTCTTTAAAAAAATTATGGAAAATATCAAGCATACATAAAAGAACAAATTCTCAGTATCTGTCATGCAACTTGAACAGTTAATTGGTTAGTGGCCAATTTTGGTTTCATTTATATGGCCTCTCCCCATTCCTCACCCCTCCTCCCCAATTATTATTTTTTATAAGGACCCAAGTGAGACTGTTACCTTATTTATTTATATTAAAAAGTAAAAATTATATATATTTAAGGGGTACAACGTGATAATTTGATATATATGTACATGCGGAATGATTACTGTACTCAAGCTAATTAACATATCTGCTCACACAGTGTTTTTTTTGTGTGTATGTGGTGAGAGCATCTGAAATTTACTCTCTTCGTAAATTTCCAGTAGATTCCTGGTTATTTCAAGTAAATCCCAGTAACTATATTATTTTACCTGTGGGTATTTCATTCTTGATCTCTAAAAAATAAAGACTCTCTTAAACAAAATTTTAAATTGAGGTATAATAGAGCAGAAAATATCAAAGTATAGAGCCTGATGAATTTTTGCCAATGTATATATCTCTAGAACCAACACCTAGAACAAGGTGCAAGGCATTTCTAGCCCCCCGGAAGTCTCTCAGTCACCAGCGATAATTTTTACAAGAACCGTTAAAAACAAACATAAACCACAATAGCATTATTACACCTAAGAAATTAACAGTGATTCCTTAAAAATCAAATATCCAGGCATTTGCAAATAGTAGGTTTCCTGTCACAACCCGTCCCCTCCCTTGGAATATTCTGGCTACTTGTTCTGTACTTTGTCACAGTCTGGATTTTGCTGAGAGCATCGTGGTGCTGTGGTAACATGTTTCTTTCACGGAGACTTTCTTGGTTGAAACTTATCTGTCATATCCTGGTTAGGTAATCCTACCACAGTAGTGGGCAGTGGTTCTGTCTGTGGAGAAACTTCATCAGTAAGGTGGCTGCACCAAATAGTTCATGTCCTTGGTGTCAGATTTAAGTTCTCCTTCCCTCTGCTAGCTAGATCTAGAAGATTTCTTTAGAATTAACTTTTATATTCTTTTCCGTATGCAAATCCTTTAGAAGGAGATAACTGTATGTGGGAGAGAATTTTGATATACTTGGCTTTGTTTTTCTCTCTTCTGCGGGTTAAATGACCAGGCCAGTTGCAAGAAAGTGTAATTAGCTAGTAAACCTTTTATAGCATTGTATCCTAGTATGTCAGAGTCATCTGCACACAGGGCTAGTTGTGAGTGATGGCTGAATGAGCTGCAGTACAGAAAAAAGGGTTAAACTGTAAAAATACTGAGTTTTGGTCGTGTTTGATTTGTTGAGTTCTTCTTTTTTTCTTATATTATAGATCAGCTTGAACGGGTCTTTTTACGACTTGGCCATGCTGAAACAGATGAACAATTACAGAATATTATATCTAAATTCCTTCCTCCTGTTTTGCTCAAGCTGTCCAGCACCCAAGAAGGAGTACGCAAAAAGGTAAGCATGTTCGGACAGTTGGGGGAATTAAATGGTGAGTAAATGGGTGTATATTATAAAGTGAGTTTTCTGTTCTCATTATTGAAATTTAGGTTTATAATCTCATTTTGGCTTTTCAAAATGGTGAGTAAGTCTGGGACCAGCTTACATGATTTAAAAGTGGCTTTTGTATGCTTAGCACAGCTGTATTTAGTACCAGCTGTACACTTGGCATCAGTGCCAGATGATATAATTGAGATAATCATTCTGAATATGTGGAGGCTTGATCTAAAATCCATGCCCTTGATTCCGATATGAAGGCGAGGTGGTAATGGGACAATTATTCTTTAGCATTGGCTGACTATGAATACAACTTTTATAAAATTAAGCAAAATAATTTTTTAAAAAACCAAGATACCATACAGTTCCTGTTACAGGATTCTGGAATGTACTGTCACCAAAAGTTGGATAACTATCACATCAAGACTTTTCTTTTTAAGATTTTATTTTATTTATTTTTAATTTTATTTTTAATTTTTCAAATTTTTATTTAAATTCTAGTTAGTTAACATACAGTGTAATATTATTTTCAGATGTAGAATTTTTTTTAATTATGTTCAGTTAGCCAACATGTAGTGCATCATTAATTTTTGATGTAGTCTTCAACAGTTCGTTACTTATTTGAGAAAGCAAGTGAGTGAGAGAGAAAGCATGAGCTGGTGGAGAGGGGCAGAGGGAGAAGGACAAGCAGACTCCCCGATGAGCAGAGAGGGCTCAATCGAGGACCCTGGGATCATGACCTGAACCCACGGTGCAAATGCTTAACTGATTGAGCCACCCACGTGCCCCAAGATTTTCTGTCTTTCTTTCTTTTTTTTAAAAAAAGATTTTATTTTTAAGTAATCTCTACATCAATGTGGGGCTTGAACTCACAACCCCGACAAGAGTTGCATACTCTACTGACTGAGCCAGTTGGGTGCTCCTCATGATTTTCTTTTTTAACCTAAATGTTCTGCAGGGAACATTTGCCCCCTTCATTTTAAAAATAGTTCATTAGTTTTCTGATACATTTATACTAGACCTTCAAGTCTTAGAGCTGTCATCAGATTTCATCCCTTGGGCGACTCTGATTGATTGGCAATGGCTTCTTTGAGGTCTGCCCTGAGAGGGATTTTGAGGCCCAATTTGGGTTCATTGGACAAAGAGTCTCTTTAAGAACTTCTGTTATGTTTGTGGGAAGAAATGGGACATTTTCATCAGGTATTTGACATGCCTGTTGTTAATACTGCCTTGCTGAATACACATGTATTTGATCCTGTCACTGTCCTATTTAAAAGTCCTCTGTAGGGCGCCTGGGTGGCTCAGTGGGTTAAGCCTCTGCTTTTGGCTCAGGTCATGATCTCAGGTCCTGGGATTGAGTCCCACATAGGGCTCTCTGCTCAGCAGGAAGCCTGCTTCCTCCTCTCTCTCTGCCTGCCTCTTTGCCTACTTGTGATCTCTGTCAAATAAATAAATAAAATCTTTAAAACAAACAAACAAAAACTCCTCTGTGGCCTTCCGTTACCCTCAGGAGAGCAAGGTATAGTAAAAGGCCCCTAATGAGTTGGTTTCTGCTTACTTATTTAGCTTCTTTCGTCTCATCATTCATTTGGCAAATACTAAGTGCTTTCTACTGTATATATCAGGTATTAGGGATTCGCTAGTGAAGGAAATATCTAGTTGGGGAGACTGACATTAAACAGTCAGGCAGATAGCATCCAATTATAAGTTGTAGTAAGTGCCAAGATAGAAAAGTATTCTATGGAAGAATATATTTGAGGACTTAAGCTGAATATGGGGCATACGGAAGGCCTCTGGAGTGTAGGAAGTAGCCAGACAGAGAGATGGTGAGACCACTTAAGACACAACAGGCCCTGTGCATGTGTTCTGAACTGGAACAGCGTTGGACACCTTCAGGGAGCTGGGGGCCACCCAGTACACCCAGTGATAGGAGTGATCGGAGGTCAGGCTTTAGGGAGAGGAAACAGGGACTCCAGTGGGCAACAATTTGAAAGCTCGTGTATAAATAATTTTGATTGTGAAATTTTGTGATTGATGAAAACTTGTATTGATTTTTAGTTGTGTGATTTTTGCAGGATATCCTGCAAGGTAGCTGGTAATTTGTGGATAAATTAAGTGAAAGGGAAATAAAAGTTTTAGATTTTTTTTTTTTTTTTTTTAAGATTTTATTTATTTGACAGAGAGAAACACAGCCAGAGAGGGAACACAAGCATGGGGAGTGAGAGAGGGAAAAGCAGGCTTCCCGCTGAGCAGGGAGCCCAATGTGGGACTTGATCCCGGGTCTCTGGGATCATGACCTGAGCCGAAGGCTGTCGCTCAACCAACTGAGCCACCCAGGTGCCCTAAGTTTTAGATTTCTAATGACATATCATTAAGAGTGCATTTGCTATTTTAAGTAAAACAAGATTTGTTACATAGAGTTCTACTTTATAGCCAACTTTAAATGTAGAATTGGAATTACCTAGAATAGCTAGAAATTAAAGACTGACCATTCCACATACTAACAAGGTTGGATTGGAACTCTCACAGACTACTGGTAGGGGTGTTTGGTGTAACCATTTTGGAAAACTGTTTAGAAATACTCTAAAGCTTATCATATGCATATTCCGTGCTGCATATCCAGTCCTGAGTTTATGTATAACAGAAATATGTATATATGTACACTAAAGGCATGTCTAAGAATGTTTATAACACCATTATCTGTAATAGTCCAAACTGGAAACAATCTCATGTCTATCAATAAGAGAGTGGAGAAGTTGTGGTATTTCCTTACTAAGACAATGAAAGTGAACTGCTGCTTTTCTGCAACAGCGTGGGTGAATCTCAGATATGATGTTGAGTAAAACGTTCAGACACATGAGTTCACCTTATGTGTTCCATTTACCAAAATTTAGAATGGTATTTGAGGGGTGCCTGGGTGGCTCAGTTGCTTAAGTTTCTGCCTTTGGCTCATCTCATGATCCCAGGGTCCTGGGGATCCAGTCCTGCATTGGTTGGGGGAGTGGTTCCTGCTCAGCAGGGAGTCTACTCCTCCTCCTCCCTCTGCCCCTTCCCCAGCTTGTGCTCTCTCTTGCTCACACTTTCTGTCAAATAAATGAATAAAATCTTTAAAAAAAAAACCAAAAATGATGTTCAAAATGAGGATAGTGGTAACTTTTGGGGAAGAGGGGATAATGAGCAGAGGGGCATGGGGTACAGATGGGGCTTTTGTGGTTCTAGTGTGTTTACTTTATGAAAATTTATTGGGCCATGCGCTCTCAATTGTATGCTTTAGTTATGCGTTATACTTCAATTAAAAAGCTTATTAATGAATAAATGAATATAAATGCATGAGTAGTAAGAACTGATATAGACAAGAGACTATATTCCTGAGGCTGGTGAGTCTAGGTTTACTAGGTTGACAGCTACCTGTTTGTCCACGGGGAAGGTTTTTTCAAATTTTTTTTCTTTTTTAATTTTTATGGGTTTATAGAGGGTTTCAGATAGTGCATAACCAAACTTAGGAAATTAATATTTAATGTGATAATATTGTTAGAAGAAAATTAAGTCATTAATTTATTTAAAGTAAAAAAAAATTATCATGAAAAGAAAGTGTGTGATTGTGGGCATGATTGTTACTAAAAATGCTTTCTCATAGAGTCCTTCCAGGACTCAGCCTAGGTTAGATTGTCAGAAGAGGGCTGTTTCTTGAGCGTGGTTCCTCCTTACTCTTTTCCCTGTCATTTGGCTGTATCTTAGATCTGGACAGCCAGGAAGTATGTGTGGTAACGCAGGTTTCTAGTCTCTGTGGGGTATCAGTGGTTCTGAGGATGTGTCGCAGTGACAGACACTTCCGATGAGTTGAGCTCGACTATCAGTGTCGGAAGGCTTAAAGGGATGGCCTCTCGAGTCAGGTCTTTACTGTGCCACCTCGTGACTCTGTCCTTTGACAAGTTACTTCAGTCCCCCAAGCCTCTGCTTCCTTACCCTTTTTTTTTCCCCCAAGATTTTATTTATTTATTTGACAGAGAGAGACACAGAGAGAGAGGGAACACAAGCAGAGGGAGTGGAAGAGGGAGAAGCAGGCTTCCTGCTGAGCAGCCCTGATAGGGAACTCGAACCCTGGACTCTGGGATCATGAACTGAGCCGCAGAAGCTCAAGGACTGAGCCAGCCAGGCGCCCCTGCTTCCTCACCTTTGAAATGGAGATGATGATACCATCTCTCTGGTTGTTGTGAAAACCAGACAGAAAATGCAGAATGCTATGCAGAAGTGTGTTTTGTACAGAAACTGTTGGATAAATGTCAACTCTTTCATTATTATTCATTAAACAGACATAGATTATAGATTTGTTGTTATTCTTAAAATTCACATTTCATTGTTGCCTTAGATTCATTTGAACTTTTGTTGTTGCCAGGAATAGTCCTACAACTCCCTTTTTTTATTTTTTAAAGATTTATTCATTTATATATTAGAGAAAGTGCATCCGAGTAGGGGGAAGGGCAAAGGGAAAGGGACAAGCTCATGCCCTGCGGAGCACAGAGCCCCACACAGGGTTCCATTCCACCACCCTGAGATCATGACCTGAGCTGAAACCAAGAGTCGAACACTTAAATGACTGAACCACCCAGGGTGCCCCACTATAAATCTCTTTAATACTTGGTCTGAGGCTAGAACACACATTTCAGAAATGATGGAGAATAGTGTAGGCCTGGCCCTCCAAAAGAGATACCTTAAGTCCTTGAGTCTTTATCAGGTGATGCTTTCTAAAAATGTTGTTTTTCTTTTCTTTTCCTTTTTTTTTAAAAATATTTTATTTATTTATTTGACAGAGAGGTCACAAGTAGGCAGAGAGGCAGGTAGAGAGAGAGGAGGAAGCAGGTTCCCTGCTGAGCAGAGAGCCCGCTGCGGCCTCGATCCCAGGACCCTGAGATCATGACCTGAGCTGAAAGCAGAGGCTTTAACCCACTGAGCCACCCAGGCTCCCTCCTTTTTTTATTCTTTTAAAGATTTTGTTTATTTATTTGGCAGAGAGAGACACAGAGAGGGAACATAAGCAGGAGAGTGGGAGACATGTGGGGCTCGATCCTAGGGCCTGAAGTCATGATCTCAGGTCATGGGATCATGACCTGAGCTGATGGCAGATGCTTAACTGACTGGGCCACCCAGGCACCCTGAAGTTATTATTTATTTGAGGTAGAATGAGAGAGCACAAACAGGGAGGAGGGTTAGAGGGAGAGGGAGAAGTGGGATCCCCGCTGAGCAAGGAGCCCTTTGTGGAGCTCAATCCCAGGACTCTAGGATCACGACCTGAGCTGAAGGCAGATGCTTAACTGACTGAGCCACCCAGGCACCCCTAAAAATGTTATTTTTTTATGCTCAGTTTCTTAATTCACCTTTGTGGCAAGATAATCTCACTCTTAGAGTAAGATCGGGGCCATTTGACATAAGCCTCTTGATTTTGCTTTCTACCCATAGGGATTGGGTAGAAGACTTGAAGAATTCTCTTCTCTCTCTTCCCACTTGAAGGAGGGGAAACTTGTTATTACTTAAAGCGCTTCAGTGCAATCAGATGACCATTAGAATAAAGTAAAAAGTCTGCAGCATTTTACCTGAGTCCTTTTATAATCTGGGCTCTGCTTTTATCTCTTTTCACTCTATATCAGTCACATGCCATATTTTACATTCTTTTAGACCTCTTTTCTTCTTATAAGTGATGTCATCTCGTTGTCAGGATTTGGTGTTCTGTCACTTCTTCCCTAAGTCCTCTTTGATTTGGCAGTCTTTTCTGGAAACCCACTGTATCTTGTCTCTCGTGTTGTCACATTCACAGTGTGTCTTAGTCCATTTGGGCTGCTATAACAGAAGGCCTCAGGCTGGGTGACTTGAATTGACTTTATTTCTCACCGTTCCGGAGGCTACGAGTCTGAGGTCAGCATGTTGGGTTCTTCGTTGGAGGGACCTTCCTGGTTGACAGAGGGCGGTCTCTCTGCTGCATCCTCATGAGGGGAAGAGAAGCAGGACTCTGATCCCTTATCTCCAGTCTCCTCGTGGGGGCTCCACCCCCTCCTAAAACCATCAAACTGGAGATTAGGGTTTTAGCAGATGAGTCTTGGGGAGACACACGTGGCATGGTGTGTTGCAGTCATTTATTCATAAAGGTTCTGGGGGACTGTGCCTCGGTGTAGGGTCATATGGGATCCCAGCTTGGGGGACACAACATTTTGAAACAAGATCCTAATATTATAATTCCTTTTCTGGGATGCCACATTTATGTCCTTGAAAAGAACAAAGCAGCTGCTATTCATCAAATTAAGTAATGGTTGGGAAATGAGTTTGTTTTACAGGTTGCAATAATTTCAGTTCATATCTTTCTGTATCTTAGGTAATGGAACTGCTGGTCCATCTGAATAAGCGTATCAAAAGCCGCCCCAAAATACAGCTCCCGGTAGAGACACTGTTGGTTCAATACCAGGACCCTGCTGCAGTTTCCTTTGTCACAGTGAGTGTTCTCTTGGAATATTTCTTACAGTGAGTTTTCTCTCCTAACATTTATTAGATGTCATCAGTATATGGGCAAGTTTAGAATTTCACCTTAGACTAATTCTAAATGAAACAGGAGATGTTTTTCTTCAAATGACACACTGGTTTTTTCCACTGAAGTTGTAGGAGCAGGATGAGGCATGGTCATCGACATTGGGCAAAAGGAAGGCTGGTGAAGTGACTACTCAGGTTTGCTGATATAAAGGAGTGATTTGATTCTTAGTAGAAGGTTGTGCAAGGCCAGTCTGAACAGAGAGAAGAAAAGGTGATGCAGCATAGGTATGAATAAACAATAATAGAAGAAGGAAAAGAAAGGGTAAATGGCAAGGATAGGAAGCTGAGTTTTAAAAACTTATGTTTCTAATACATTCAGAAAGGTATCCTGTTTAAAAGTGAAGTAACTGAGCCTGGTAATAACTGTTCCTATTAAATTGCCATCTTTGTGAAGTGTAGATGTGTACAAATGTGGATGCCTTATGAGGTCAGATGATTTTTTTGTGGCCCTGTTGTTCCTAGCATTGAGGCTGAATCTTTTGTGTCTTACCTAATATCTGGATTCTAAACCTTTGGAGCCACCTGCTAGTCTAGATATCTTTTCTGGGCCTGACCTGGACAAACAGCTTCAGTACAGATGCTCTTTTCTTCAAGCAAATAGGAATATTGTATGCCAGGAAAACTGCCAAATAGAATGTCTTCCGAAGTTGTGAAGCCTATTCTAAAGTGAGGAGTCCTTTAGAAAGGCAGATCTTTATCTTATGCATAGATCCAGTTTTGCTTTATGATGTTTGCTTAAAGTGAAGCATTCTAACGGATTCTAGTGATACAGACATATCCACAGCACTGTTTCCCTTGGTTCATCAGCCGTTGGTCAGTTACTGGAATGAGGAACCAAGAGGGCTGCCATGTGCTAAGGGGGTTGTAGGGACTGGTTTGGAAATGGCAGCCAAGGTTTTCACGGGTGGCCTCCTCTTGGCTTGAAAGCATTTGCTTGAAAGCTAGGAGCCCTCATGCTGTATGTGTGGTATGGAGGTTCCAATAGGCCAAATGATGACTTTTTCTTTTCAGTGAGAATTGCATATTTGTGTGCTTTTATCCCCTCCCCAACTTTATTGAGGCACAGTTGACAAATAAGATTGTATGTATTCAAAGTGAAGAAACATGACATTTGATATATGTCTGCATGAGTGCTTTAGCTTATGTTATGCTTGCTCACATGAAGCACATCTTAAAGCAAGCATTTTGAATAGGTAGCACTGGAATTCTTCACGCAATGTCATAGTTGATCAAGTTGTAATAAACATGGAATAAACATACGGAGAGAGAATGTGATTTCTTTGTTATAGTGTAACTCCCTAAGTTATCAGCTGTGTATTTTCATTGAAATCCTAGAGATCTTCCTTCCTGCTCATTTGCTTTTCTCTCATTGTGTTAGAATTTTACTATAATTTATGTTAAGATGGGCTATCCTCGCCTACCGGTGGAAAAACAATGTGAACTGGCCCCAACGCTTCTGACTGCCATGGAGGGGAAGCCTCAGCCACAGCAGGATAGGTACGGTGCCCTCAGTGACCCTGTTCTTCCACCTACATGAGCCAACAGCTACCTTTCCAACACAGAGTCACACATTTGGTTTTACTTGGGCTATGTGCAAGCCTGAGCTCTTTCAGCTGACACATTATGGAATTTTCTGTGTTATCTTAACACAGTTACTGTTTTGGTAATTAACAAATTTCTTGATGCAAGCATATTGAAAGGCGTGCAGAACTAAACATGTATCTCAATCTAGATGTGTTTATTTTGTCAGTTATTTTGAAGAGGCTAATTTCATGTGATTGCATAGATTAGTTGTAAAGTGCTTTTCATCAAAACATTTCTGTCTTGGAGGATAGGAAGTTTTAGAGCAATATTCTTAAGGCACGGATCACTTGTTTATATTAATATGGGCATTGGAGGGGTGAAAAGGTTTGGATAACACCCTTAGTTTGAGATTTGGCTCAAAGTTCTCTAGTGTAGCCTAGTCGTGGTGAGCATCATCAGGAAGAGTTCAGAAGCTGTGAAAGGAAGGTGAAATTAAATGATGGTTTTACTTTGCTTTTTTAGAGCACGTATATTTTTATTTATTTTTATTTTTTTAAAGATTTTATGTATTTATTTGACAGAGGGAAACACAGCCAGAGAGGGAAACAAGCAGGGGGAGTGAGAGAGGGAGAAAAAGGCCTCCCTCCGAGCAGGCAGCCTAATGTGGGGCTCGATCCTGGGACTCCGGGATCATGACCTGAGCTGAAGGCAGAGGCTTAACCACTGAGCCACTCAGGTGCCCCTAGAGCATGTATATTTTTAAAAGAGAGACTACAGTATGGATCTTTACAAATAAAATTAATAAACAGTACAAGCACTCTTCCAAGTTTCATATGTAGTAAAAGAAGGAATTCCTGAAACTGTGTTGCATAAGCTCACATGTTGGAAATTTTCATATTCAGAATATTGACATGATCAGTTTTAATTTCTTTAGAATAACTTTATTTTAATTAACTGTGGAAAAGAAACAGTTTATTGAAGGAACATGTTATATGTTGAACTAAAAGTTTAATAGAAAATCTCTTTTGGTAACTAGATACTGACACTGAGGGCATTTTATATATATTTTTTTTTCCTGGTGTTTTTGGTGATGAGCCTGATTGACTAAATGGCAATCATCACTCAGTATACTGGGTTTTCAGTAACAAAGTATTGAAGCTAGGCGGGTTCCTAGATTAGGACTTTGTGAGTTGGTGGTTTTGAAAGTGCATGGCCCTTGCTACACTTGCCACTTCTTGTTATGTAATTTTTGTTTTGTCTGTTATTTGCATGTATATAGCCCTTATTTTTAAAAGTAGTTGCAATGAATGTAATTGTTTTTTCAGCTTAATGCATCTTTTAATACCAACCCTTTTTCACATGAAATACCCTGTTGAATCATCAAAATCAGCTTCTCCGTTTAATCTTGCTGAGAAACCAAAGACTGTGCAGCTGCTTTTGGACTTCATGCTAGATGTCCTTCTGATGCCTTATGGGTAAGTTCCAAAATAAAAACCCAGCGACCTTGGTATTGACTGCTTTCACTGTGTGTGGTTAAATTTATTGTAAATGATTCAGCTTTCACTTGAAAATGATATGTCTCGGGTTTTCCTTTCTGCTGCAGCCCTGACCTCTTCTAAACTGCTTGGTGACCTTACAGGTGGGGTGCTGCTCTTAGGATTTCAGACTCAGCCTGTCCCAGCTGAAATCAGTCTTTCCCCATAAAAATAATTCCTTTTCTTTAATTGCTGTCAGTGCTGTGATGGCTCCCTTAGCCATGTTGGTGTATAGTTATATATTGCTTCCAACTTTCCTTTTCCCTGTTGCTGATACCAGCCCCATAATACCCTTCTCTGCTCCCTGTCTCATCCTGGAACTGCTCTACCCGCTGCCTACTGTAGGCTAGTTTCATCTCTGCTCAGCTCTCGTCATGACTTTCTCACCAGCTATTCTCCTCACACTGCCAGAGGGAACCCTGATTTTTATTTATTTTATTTTTTATTTTTGTAATGATTATTTGAGAGAGAGGGCGTGCACACGTGCCCACTCCTCTTTGAGTGGGGAGAAGGGCAGAGAGACAGACTTCTCTGTGGGATGAGGGTGGGGGGCTCGATCTCATGACCCTGAGTTCATATCCAGAGCCGAAATCAAGAGTCGGCTGCTTAATGGAGTCACCCAGGCATCCTGGGGATCCCTGATTTTTAAAATGGGATTTTTAAAATCTCCCTGATTTTAGATCTTACCAAATTACCCTTAAAATCCTTGGGGTATTATTTTTCAGTCGTTACATACACTCATGCAGTTCATTGGCTCTTAGGTCCTTGCCTTTCATGTTTGTTTTTTTTTTTTTTTTAAAGATTTTATTTATTTGACAGAGAGAAATACAGCCAGAGAGGGAACATAGGCAGGGGGAGTGAGAGAGGGAGAAGCAGGCTTCCCGCCGAGCAGGGAACCTGATGTGGGACTTGATCCCGGGTCTCTGGGATCATTACCTGAGCCGAAGGCAATCACTTAACCAACTGAGCCACCCAGGCACCCCGCCTTTCATGTTTTAAGAGAATATAGTTCTCTCTGCTGAGAATGCCTGCCCATAGAAAAGAAGGAAAGAAAAAGAAAACAGTAAAAACAACTGCTTTGAAAAAGCATCTCAAATTAGCTTAAATGTCAGCTGTGTGTGTCTCTTACATAAATTTCTTGCCCTGGACAGAGGACACTATTTTCCAGGTCCTTATTACACTAACCATCCATCTATATTGCCACTGTGTGTGTGTGTGTGTGTGTGTGTGTAAGATTTTATTTATTTGTTTGACAGAAACACAGCTGGAGAGGGAACATAAGCAGGGGGAGTGAGCAAGGGAGAAGTAGGCTCTATCTGATCCCGAGACTGTGAGACTATGACGTGAGCCAAAGGCAGACGCTTAATGACTGAGCCACCCAGGCCCCTGCCACTTTCTGTTTTTATCGTACTGCTGACATGTCTATTTTCACTAATAGATGGGGACTCCTTGAAATCAAGACTGTTTTATCTAGCTCTGGTCCCTTGCACAGTAGCCCAGCTTATGATCTGCTTCTAGGCTACTTATTTTCTGGGTTGCCTTGCTGCCAGAGATATTATCTAAAATGCTACTTTCATTATGTTTCTTCCCTGATCAAAAGTGTAATATGTATTATAATCTTAGCATGTGGAGCCTCCTATCCTGTCCCCCATTCAGACACAAGAGGGTTCATGCTGTGCGATGTCTTTCCTTTCCAGTTTGCTCCCCTCCTACCCCAATGGTTTGGTGGCTTTATTTTCCAGATCTTGAAATGCTTCCACAGTCTCTCCCTGTCATTCCTAGTATGCACTGTCCTATCATTTCTTATTTCTCCGTGGTTTCTTGTCATGTGATAACATGTCAAATGCTGTCATATGTATTATTATCTCAGCTGCTCCAGATGGCAGACTCAATCTTACATCTCGTATTCTTCTGTTTTGTGCTTAGGGTGGTGTTTTGCATAATGTTAGCTGTTCAGTAATTACTGATTCATTTACCTATTGCCACCAGTCTTGCTTTAACTTAGAAATAAATGAAAGCCTCCTTCTTATAGCTGTTAAATCAGGAGGCAGCCAGAATTGGCAGGTGATGTGGTTTTGGTAAATAAACTTTGAAATCCAAGTTTAACTTAGGCATTGTAATGTCGTCAGTCCAGTTTTTCTTACCAAATCCAAGTTTAACTTAGGCACATAATGTACTCAATCCAGTTTTTCTTACCAGTGGGAATTTGCCCTATTTTTATAAAAATATTAAAGTGATTTCTTAATAGGTTTTTTAAAATAGATGGATTTAACATTGAATGGATATAGCATATAAGTAATGTGGAATAATTTGCCATCAAGATTTAAGTGTTATTTTTAATTTTTATTATAATGGGTATTTCATTTTAACATCCAGTCTGATAATTCATCAGCATAGAATTTTAGAGTTTGAAGGGACTTGAATTAATTTTTTTCAAATTTTTCATTTTGTAGAGGAGAGATACCAGTTGAACTGGATCAAAGTGAATTTACCAGAAATCTTATTTTTAATCTATAGAAGTTAAAAATGAAAATGGGATGTAAATTAATAAATAAGTAGCTACAAAGGGCTCTGAATGTACAGTGGGAAAAGGTCACTGTTCTGACTTTTTCTCTCTGAATTTTTTTCCCTTTTTTGGGGTGTTAATGTGCTTGTGTGATAAGTGGTTTAGAGGTTTCATTGGACTTTTTAATTGAGGGACAGAGGGAGAATTAAAGGTGAATTGCAACTTAACAGACATGGGGATGACTGTAAAAATGTTCTGTGCTTGGATATAGAATAATGTTTTGTTTTGTTTTTAGCCCTTTTTTTTTTTTTTTTTAATATTTTATTTATTTGACACAGAGAAACACAGCCAGAGAGGGAACACAAGCAGGGGGAGTGAGAGAGGGAGAAGCAGGCCTCCCGCCGAGCAGGGAGCCCGACGTGGGGCTCGATCCCGGGTGTCCGGGATCATGACCTGAGCCGAAGGCAGTTGCTCCAACCAACTGAGCCACCCAGGCGCCCCTTTTTTAGCCCTTCTTACAATCATCTAATTAATCTTTCTCTGTATTTGTCAACCTAAAGTAGGTCCATAGCAGCTCTTAAAGAGCTGTTTATAGATTGAGAGCAAAATATTTATATTCATTGTTGGTAACTGTAATAGTTATTTGTAACTAAGCTGAACAGCTGGACTCTTATGGTTGATTTGCTAAAGATATAAATGGCCTTTTTTAGATACCTTCAGAATTTTTCTTTATGATGAAATTTTACTTTCAAGTATTCTAGGAAAAAAGTCTCGGAGAAAAGTATATAACTGAATGTATTAAGTGTGCATGTAAATGTTTATGTACGTATTTTAAGAGGGAGGCTGAATTTCTCTTTCCTTTTCAGATATGTGTTAAATGAATCCCAGAGTCGCCAAAATTCATCTTCAGGACAGGGTTCTTCTTCAAATAGTGGGGGAGGTTCTGGAATACCACAGCCTCCCCCAGGAATGAGTTTTTATGCAGCTAAGCGAGTTATTGGTGATAACCCATGGACACCTGAACAGCTAGAACAGGTATCACTGCTTTTGTTTATAGTGGCACTTCCCCCAGTACGCTAGCCTGAGGAGGTCCCCAAAAGCACTTCTGCCATAGTTCTCAAATGCTTATTCTGTCTAATAGCTTTGCAATGACTCATTGACCTAATGTGTTCTCTTCATCATGGCAATTATTTGTTAAAGCCCCGGGGAAAGGGAGGAGTGGGAAGTGCTCTTTGTTGCATACACAGTTCAAGGGTAAAATACAGCCCGCTTGGAAATGGAGTATGTTTAACTTCATTCATTTTAGCTTTTGATTGTAGGTTTAGTAATCATCTAGCTGTTTGGGTGCAGTTAAAATGCAATTTATTGATTATTCAGCTTTTTAGGGCTGTTCATTTTGTGTAAAGTGAGGAACTCCTGTACTCACATGTGACAGTATGGGGGAAAGCATGACTCCCTGTTATATTTCTTGCTGGGAATTTAAAAATTGGCATTAAGCATTTTATTCTGGATTTAAACAGGACACAGATGTTCTCTGAGCAGCTTTTAAAAAAGACTGGTGCTCTACAGAGAAGTTGCCTCACTGTGTCTGTGTCATCAGGCACCTCAGGGAAGAACAGATGAGATCAGTATGTAATTATTTTGGAATTCAAGCAACATGGGTTAGTCTTCCAATCCTTCCTTTATCTCTCCATGGCAGTCTAAATGATTTGATATTTTTTCTTTTTGGGAATGTAAGGGACCACGGATCAAAAAACAGTGTTCCCTAGGAGAGGGAAAAAGGCAAGTGGGGCGTTGCTTCCACTCACAGATTTATAGAATGATTTGTTTGGCGAGGGTTATGTTTGATTAGATTTACTTCATGTTTTATAGGATCTTTTTTCCCCCTCTGCAAACCATGATGTAAGTAAGAAAGGTAAAGAGTAGTGGCAGCTACTCTTTTTTGGTTGTGAACAATGTGATAGGTACTATGCCAAGCACTTTGAATACCCTGTCTCATTTAATTCTTGAAGCAACCCAAGGAGGTAGAGAGATTGTTTCATTTTGTAAAAGGAACTGAAGTTTTGAGACGTACCTTGGTCTCACTTCTAGTACTAGGCTTTGAATCTAGGCCTGAGGGCTCAAGCTCCAAGTGCTAGAGAATAATTGTTAACATTAAATTGTAATCTTGTGTTGGTAATTATTTGCTAATATTTAATGGGCTCTCCATGTTTTTTGTCAGTTGTATGATCTAGTGAACCTAATGAACCATTTAGTTTCAAGGATGAAATAAAATTTTGTTTTTATTTAAATAAAAATGGTTTTTATTTTTTCTAATGACACAGGATAATGCAAAGATTCAAGTAGTATAGAACATTATTAAGAGAAGTTAAAAATTACCTGGAATCCTGCCACCCTAGTTTGTCATTCATCTACACCTACTCTGTGTGTGTGTTTGTGTGTATATATATAAATACAGATTTGCACAATACATTTTTACATATTATATATTACATTTACATACATTTACGTATAAAAAGTATTTGTGGTTTACTTTTTTCATTTAACCGTATATAAAGTTTCTTTAAAAAGTCATCTTCTTAAATGTTTATGTAAAATTATGTGTAAACCACACAAGAATTTAACTAGTCTCCCATTGATGGACATTAGTATGATGGACATTCGTGTGATGGACATTAGTATTGTTTTCAGTTTTCTTTGCACATTTTTTTGTTTATATCTTTGTGTAGTTAATTTCCATAACTTATTCTGTGGCTTAAGTAAATGTTTGAGTTTTTTCTCTTATAGCTCTTGCCACAAGTAAGTTGTGTTGAACAAGGCAAGGGAAGGCAAGCATTTTATGTTCTATTTATATACCTTTTTAAATCGCATCTGTTGTTATTTAATAATTATAAACTCAACCATGATTGAGTGCATATGCATAAGAACTAGTACATAACTGATTTTTAAAGGTAAAGATAGTTTTTGGGTATATCTGTCCTAAATAGAATTCTTTGTTGTGACTTTCACAGCTCCTTCGTATTTCATGAAGTTCTAATTAGAATCCCTATTCAGTCTGGGCTTCATTTTAGCATTTCAGTTAGATTGAATACTGTTTTGTTAAAATTTCACTTGCCTTGATTGGAGTGTGTTTGAGATCCTGTTTTCGGGCTGTAAGACTATTAAGGACAGAATGAATATGTTAACAATAGAGTGGAACTCTGTGGAATGTGGTTTTGTTCTTTTTGAACTGTCAAAACAATCCATGGAGCCCTCTGTTCATAATGTACCACTCTCTTACCTGCAGGCTCCAAATTTGGACTTCTGTTCAAGGCTTTATCATTCTAGAGAGACTGTAACCTAAGTAGGAAGGCTGTGTATCCTAATGGTCTTCGAGTTGGAGAAATTTGGGTTTGAATCTTGTTTTCATCACTTACTATGTGTCTTAACCTCTTAAGCCTCGCCTCAGTTTCCTCACCAGAGAAATGGGTATAATATTACTCTACGTCCTAGATTGTGAGGGTTAAATGAAGTAATGAATATATGTTATATACTGTTCCCTGGCACATTGTAAGCCTAAACAGGAGCTGCTCCTGTTGTTAATATTAATTTTTGTGTGGTGATATTTGTTTCTTTGATCACTGTTTTTCCTTCCCTTCGTTTATCTGCAGTGCAAGTTGGGTATAGTGAAGTTCATAGAAGCTGAACAGGTGCCGGAACTCGAAGCTGTTCTCCACCTGGTGATTGCTTCTAGTGATACACGCCACAGTGTTGCGACAGCAGCAGACCTAGAACTGAAAAGCAAGCAAAGGTAAACTACCTCCCTTTTAAAAAAATGAAAAGAGGCCATATTTCTAAAAGTTCACTCAGCACATATTTATTTTTTCAGCATTTTCTGTAATGAGGTGTCAATTTAGGAGATTATGAAATATTCTTAACTTGTAATAAAGACAGTTTGCTTAGGAGCAGGATTTTGTATAAGACAAAGAAGAAGAGCTGTTTGGAGAAGTCATTTAAAACTGGAATGGATTAGAGATATTAGAGATATTACTATGAGAAATGAGACTTTTGTCATCTAGGTAAATGCACTTAACTGATGTTAAGAAGAATGTCAAAACCCAGAAGCTGTTCATTTTTGATTCTTCCTCTGTATCAAACCACTTGAGATTGCTTTTTAATAAGGGATATATAGGTATTATGATTAATACAGTAAAACACAGATCCCATGAAAAGAGGTACTGAATAAATCTTAATTCACACAGGAGAAAATACAAATAGTAATAGGCTCAGAGAAAATATTTTGTGTGAGAAATCAAATCAGTGCAGAATGAAACACTGGTGTACCAGTTTGTACCCATTGGTAAATAAAATTGTGTAACAGTTGAAACTCCATTTAGTTTCTGTTGCAGTTGCTGTTTTTACATTCTGTTGATTGGCATCATAAACCAAAATAATGTTTTGGAAAGCACTTTGCAGTATGTAATGAATCATAAAAAATATTTATAATCTTTTATGTAAATCTTCTGGGAATTTATCCTAAGAGAGTCATTCAAAAGAAGAAAAAGATTATATTTAGAAAAATGTTATGGATTTGCTCATTATACCATTTCCTGTAATTTTAAGAAAGAGAGAAACAAATTCAGATTTCCACTGTAGGGAAATAGGAAAAAGTAAATTAACTGTGTCTCTACATGGAATATTATATATCTGCCAAAATAATTATGAAAGTAATAAAGCAACGTGTAAATTGTCCCCAAGTAATGGCAAATGAATACAGCAGAATACAACATAATATGTGTACTGATGTAAAACTGGAAATTTGGGAAGACTGAAAAACAACCCAAGAAATTGAAGTTACTTGATGGAAAGCTATCATAATTATGGAAGAGTTACGTTTTTCATTTCTTTTAATGCTTGATGTAATAGCATGCTAAAAGGCAGTGGAGTGCATATATTGCACTTTTTCCGCTTCAGAGAAACTGATATAAGTAGGGGTAATTGAGTAAGAAAGGTAACTTGGTTGTCTGTAAGCAGACTGGACGTGTGGGGGCGGTAGGGAGCGGTGCACCCCTACAGGGCAGCTGAGGCAGCCTAGGGGAGGAGCACGTTGTCATGGAGTTAGTTCTGGTCATGCCTCTCGCTGATGGAGTGTGAAGGACTCTTGTAACCTGCTAGGTCTTGGACTCTGTGGAATAAGAAAGCTGGACTAGACTCCTTTAACACCCTGCCCCAGGTCTAAGATTCCTTCATGCTGCTGATAACTGTGTCCTGGTATCCCTTTTGAAGAATTTATTTAGTTTCGAAGTATCAAAAAGATCTTTCTTTAAAACTTCTCGTTGTGTTTGAGCTGGCCCCATTCTTTACACCATGTAGTGGATTGGACTGTTAGAAATATAAACATGGAGCAGAAGTCTTCAAGTTTGTTTCAGTTTTGTCTGTTAAAACAAGTGTGCCATTTTTCCATAAGAGGAGCTTAACATTGTTAAGAGGTAAAAAGTAGATTGAGAACCATGTGTGGATATTTTCCCATTTTGTTAAAAGAAAAATCTTGAAGTGTCTCTTTAAGTGATGCATCTCTCTTTTGATTGGTATTTTATTTTTTTTTACCTGCCTACCAGCTGTACCATCTACTCGTTTTACATGCATAAGGAAGAAGTCTAGAAAAAGATAACAGCAAAGTTAAGGAATAGAGAGGGATATGGTACACAGATTATAAATTTCTATACATTTTTGAATTTTCACAACAAACATGTAATCAAAAAACTAGAAATATGGCAAGGGAAAGAGTAAACAGTGAAAATTATCCTTTTTAGTTTGTTTTTAAGTTTTACTAAAGTGTGTATGTGTTGTCAAAAATCTCTATTCCATAGAGATAAACCTGATATATTTATGGAAGGGAAACAAAGGTGGAACTTGAGGACTAGTTAGTAGCAGTCATCTGAGGAGAGTGTAGGTGAATAAAAACTAAAATAGAATGGTGGAACATCTTCCAGGAGAGCGGAATTGTGGCTCTCTGACGAAGCGGCAGATGGATGAACTGTGAAAATAGAGATGGATTGGAAAGCCCGTCAGAGCAGCATCAGAAATTGTATTTGCACAGATAGAGTGTAGCTTGGAAACAGAACCACTGTCAAAAGGCAGAGAGAAGATAGTGTGGTTAAATCTCACTGGTCACATGAAACGACAGATTGCAGTACTGCTAGGTTTATAGTATGACTGGGAGGGGCTGTTGCAGAGGGCTGTGCCATCGCCAATCCGCATTGTATCCTAATTGGCCTGACAGTGGGGCCCAAGTGAGCAAGTCTCAGGGACTAATGGTAGCATGACTGCTGTGTAGAATTAGGTGAGGGAACTGCAAATAATGCTGGCAGAGAAGGAAGAGAGGGAAGCTGGGGATTATAGTGACACAGTAGAAGAGAAATGGGGTGGGCTGCCAGCTTCTTAGGGTTGAGGCTTTAATGGATAAATTTTTTGTTTGTAACTTCCCTTACCATCTTTGGGTTTCCAGGTAGTTCAGCAGAAGGATGATGCTTGCCTCAGTTCTCTTTGAACAAGTGTGCTGTGGCTCTGCTCTGTCGAACTGCTCCATGGCATTGGCCTTGAGCCTGAAATACAGTCCATTTTTCTCTTGTGGGTGTCAGTTGGGCGGTGGATGTAATGAGCTATTGAATCAGGGTGGGAGAAGCGACTTACTGCATTTCTGTTTAAAAACTGACATTAATCTAAATTAATCCCTTTTCTTCTCTTCTGCAGTGTCAGTTGCTCAGTTCATTTCTGTATTTCTAACAGTTTCCTTTGGTAACAAATATTGGGGCTGTGTATTTTTTGAAGTCATTAAAGTGGGACAAAAAATAATTTTAACAAGCTGTGTTGAAACCTTCTGTAGCTTGATTGACTGGAATAATCCTGCCATCATTAATAAGATGTACAAGGTATACCTTGGAGATATACCACTGAAGACAAAAGAGGTAGGTTGTTTTTGGTTTATTCTCACATCATAAAAAGCATTTGTTGACATGAGCTCCATATATTTGAACTTTTTCTCCTAGTTGTTTTTGATTTATGCTGAACCTATACTCTAGGAAATACTAGTTTTAATCCACTCATGTTGTCTGAATGGATTAAAATTTTCTGGTAAGTGGGCACGCCTGGGTGGCTCAGTTGGTTAAACGACTGCCTTCAGCTCAGGTCATGATCCTGGAGTCCTGGGATCGAGCCCCACATCAGGCTCCCTGCTCAGTGGGAAGCCCGCTTCTCCCTCTCTCATTCCCCCTGCTTGTGTTCCCTCTCTAGCTGTTTCTCTCTGTCAAATAAATCAATAAAATCTTAAAAAAAATTTTTTTTTTCTGGTAACTGGGCACCTGAGTGGCTCAGTGGGTTAAAGCCTCTGCATTCGGCTCAGGTCATAGTCTCAGGGTCCTGGGATCAAGGCCCACATCGGGCTCTCTGCTCAGCAGGGAGTCTGCTTCCTCCTCTCTCTCTCTGCCTGCCTCTCTGCCTACTTATGATCTCTCTCTGTCAAATAAATAAATAAAATCTTAAAAAAAATTTTTTTCTGGTAACTTAGTTTATTTGAGCTGGTGGCTTCAATTCCTGTACTTAAATGATGATACACTGTCTAGATTAGGGATTCACACTTTTTCTGTGAGTTTTTTAGGTTTTGCTGGCCATGTGGTTGTGAGGCAACAACTATTCAGCTCGGCCCTAACATGAAAGCAGCTGTAGGCAACACACGAAGGAACATGGCCAGATGCCACTAAAACTTCATGATTATGGAAATTTGCATCTCATATAATATTCACATATTCTTTTGACTTTTAAAAAATCATTTGAAAACATAAACCCTATTTTTTTTTTTAATATTTTATTTATTTGACACAGAGAAACACAGCGAGAGAGGGAACACAAGCAGGGGGAGTGAGAGAGGGAGAAGCAGGCCTCCTGCCGAGCAGGGAGCCCGATGTGGGACTCGATCCCGGGTCTCCGGGATCATGACCTGAGCCGAAGGCAGTTGCTCCAACCAACTGAGCCACCCAGGCGCCCCTTTTTTAAGCCCTTCTTACAATCATCTAATTAATCTTTCTCTGTATTTGTCAACCTAAAACTCAAAGTATAGTAGAGAGAGAGAAAATAGAACTCAGTTTTACTTAAGAGGTGCCTGGGTGGTTCAGTCAGTTGAGCGGCTGATACTTATGGTCTCTCGGGGTCGTGGGATTAAGCACCATGGAAGGCTCTGTGCTCAGCATGGGGTCTGCTTCAGAGTCTCTCTCCCTCTTTCTCTGCCCCTCCTGCTCATGCACATTCTCTCTTGCTCTAAAATAAATAAATCTTAAAGAAAAAAAAGAATATCTTTGATGAAGCAGTAAAAATTATTTTACCTGTAGACCAGGAGACTGTGGATATTGAGGTGGTATTTGGCAGATGTGTTCTCTAAAATGAAGAAAGGAAGCTTCAAGAAAAACAATTCATGTGGTGTATGGGCAGTGGTAAAAGTTGGACTTGCAAGCAAAAATTAGAATTTAGGGAAACTTCTATCCATCACAATGAGCCTGACATTTTGTTAGTACCTACAGATTTTTCTGATGAGATTGGTGGTGAGAATAAGATGTGATTTAAAAAAAAATGTTTTATAATGAAATGTTTGCTTAACTCATGAGCCAGTATTTTCCAAGTGACCACTGGTGTTCCAGAAGCATTAGAAAGGCAAGGGGGCCATTCAGTGGGCAATATGGATTGGTGGAATTTAGTATAAGAGTATATAAAAGTTCAGTGATATGGTTTCAAATCCAAATTGTAATTAGCATTTAAGAAACTGTTGTTTATTAAGTTTTGCCAAGAATATCTACAATTACCTGAAAAGGCTAAAATCATCCCCACTTTTCCAAACATATCTTTATGAAAATGGATTTTGTTTTGTTGTTGGTTTTTTTTTTGACCCCACTCAGTTCCAGTTTGTTGTTTTTTTTTTAATGTAGTTTAACCAAAATAACATACCAGAACAGATTGAATGCAGAAGATAAAAGAATTCAACTCTTCTATTAAGGTGGACAGTCAAGATATTTATAGAAAATGTGAAACAGTGCCGCTTAGTACAGTTTTTTGTTGGGGAAAATATAGTTAATTTTCTTAAAAATATGTTAGTTATGAAAATGTAATGGATTTATTATTATCATTTTAAATGAATATTTAAAAATTTCTCAGTTTTAATTTCTAATGTAGCAAATATTGATAGGTATTCCACCATAGCAAAAGCTCTTTGGAGTGTTCAGTGGTTTGTAAGAGTGTAAAGGAATCTTGAAATAAAAGTGTGAGAGACCACTGATTTAGATGATCTCTCATGACTGTTTTCAGTGAGCAGTAATTTTGAGCTGCTGAGTTACAATTAAACATATTTTTAACAGGGAGCAGTTCTGAAACCAGAGCTGAAGAGGGACCCTGTCAGTACAAGGGTTAAGTTAAAGATTGTCCCCCACCTCCTTCGTTCTAGACAAGCTGCAGAAACGTTCCCAGCTAACATCCAGGTAATTCATTCTTTCCAGAGAAAAATGTCCTGTTTACAACTTTTATGTCTGTTTAATTACAGAAAGAACTGCATTAATAAATATTCAGGATGTATGTTGATGTATGTAACAACTTTAATGAGATTCCATCTTGTTTTTCTATCAAGTTTAGCTGCAGACATGGTTAAAAATTTTTTTTGTTAGACAATATATACTATATATAGTTAACATTCAACTTAAATGTACAGTGACTGTCGTTTCAAACTAGCGCTTTTCTAGGTGGCTTTTCTCCAAAAATGTTTTTCTTAGGCAGCCAACTTTCTAGTGGTTAGTTAAGTGGAAAAAGTCAGTTATCAAGTGTCATCCTTAACTGAACATGGTGGCAGTGGCCAAATTCTCTTGATTCTGCCTCCTTAATGTCTTCCCCTCCCTCCACCTATTGCTGATGTTAATTGGGACTGTCCCTTCTCATTTTTGGTCATCACAGTAATCTATCTTGTTTCCCTTCCTCTCATCTGAAAGATAGTCTGTTTTCTCGGTTGCCACTGGAGTTTTTGTTGCAGTTGGGAATCCTTGTCCTCTGTTTGTAAGGGATGCAGGTCCCTCTGCCAAAGCTCCTACCTTTTATCCAAGTGGTGACCAGCTCAGCTCAGGTAGCAGATAGATTGGAGTAAAATTTTGTCATTGGTTATTTGCTCTAGATCCTAAATAAGCCTTAGGGTTTTTTCTGTTTTTCTTTTTTATTCCCTGTTTTTCTTTAAAAAGTCTTTTTAAAATCTGTAAAATGCATGTAATAATAGCAGCTTCCTCGTAGCAATGTTATAAAGACTGAATGCGATCATAGAAAGTTGAGAGCACAGTGGCTAGTATGCATTCAGTTACCACGTTCCTAGTAACTGCTGATAGGTTAGCAGTTATTTCTCTTCTGGTCTCCTGTCTCACCACCCTCTTACCCTGTACTTTATCAAAAGATGGTTCCTCTTTAAAGACAGTTTTCATGGCTCTGTGTCTCTACATGTGATGCTCCCTTTGCCTGGCAGAGCTCACCTTTCCCCCTTTAGCCTGGTAAACATCTACTCATGTTTCAGGGTTCATGGCAGTGCGCCACCTCCTGTCTGAAATGTTCCCACTTCCTGCCACTCTTCTTTCCAGTTCCAAAGTGAGAACACTCCCCATCGTGCTCACTGTATGGAGGACATAGCATCTCTCCCTCTTAAGGCTTATTTTGTTGAATTAGCTATTTCCTCCTCCTTGATGATAAAACTTGTATTTCCCGTATCTGGCACTCTAATATTTGACAACTTTAAAGTGTTCTGTGTCTCTCATAAACGTAAAGTTATCACAGAACTTCTGTCATTTCTTTTTTGTAATTGGTGTGTGCCAGCCAGATAGTGTCTTCATAATTGTGTTTCAGCAAATTTGGTTGTAGTAACACTACATTACGTAATAAGCAGCTAGAATTTCATGACAAAATACTTGTAGGCGTCCTGTAGATGTGTACTTTATTTGTAGTTATTTATATGTTTTCCAAGTAAATCTGGCTAAAACTTAGTGTATTCAAAGACAAACTCATTGTTCCTCACACGTGTTCTTCTTTCTACTCTCGTTTTTTGATGATTGCATTACTGTTCTCCTACATAATTGGCCCTACCCCCCCTCTTCTCCACCTGTCAATCCTAGAAATCCTTCCAGGTATCATTCAGATGAGCCTCTTTCCTGGCACCAGTGACTTTAACTAGGCGCATTTACCTTACCTTGATTTTGAACATATGAAAGTACCCAGCATAATTCTTTGCAAATAATATGTGCATCATGAATTTTATTTTTTCTGATATAAAACATTAGTATTCTGATTCTTTTTCTTCTTTTGTCTTACCATATTATTCTATATAATATAGCATTATTAGATAAATTTTCTAGAAGTCTTTTCTGAATGAGGTAGCATGTGATTACATATTGTCCTGTATCGTTTTTAATGTATGTACTTTTTGATCCCTCAGGCAGATCGAGGGCTTTGGGAGCAATGCTTGTCTCTTTGTATCCCACGGTGCCTGGCTAGTGTTGGTTACCCAGCAGAGCTCAGTCCCACTCAATTAGTGAGATCGGAATACTGCTAGTAGTTTTAGGAACCAGTGTGAGGAGAGTTTTTTTTCCTAAGTGTAAGACTATCTGTCCCATAGAAAGTGGGAATTTGAGGAATTCATTTTTCTTTGACATTGCTAATATCTGAACCTTCTGGATGCAGTATGGGGCTCACCTGCTCACGTGATCTTTGGCCACCTAGGCATGACTACAAAATACATACAGGAGCACCTGTATCCTGACTACACATGTAGAATGCTTGAATCTTGACATTGTCCATAAAGATTTTATTATAATTTGTTCGGAATGACTGACTGCATGTACTTAAGAACCCCAGAGTGGCTTTATCTGCTCATGTCACCTCTGATACTGAGTGGCAGACAGATGGAGGGCCCGCTGTGAACTCTCTTGCTTTCTGCTGGTAGATCACAAGTTTTGCGGACTGTCAAGATCAACCACTGTGTTTGTTATTCCACAGACTCCTGATTGTAGCTACTGGTGCGCTGCCTAAGTTGGTCAGCTAAAATGATTATCTGTATTAAAAAGAACTGCATTAATTTTGAATAATGAGGGGTAGTGCCCAAGATCTGCTGTTGAATCCTGACTAATATCTGAGAATAGCAAATTACTATTATTAATTGGTGTTCTTGACATTGTCCCTTTCTCATAGGTGGTGTATGATGGACTTTTTGGTACAAATACAAATTCAAAATTGAGGACATTATCCCTGCAGTTTGTGCATCACATTTGTATAACGTAAGTTTTTTGAACTGTTGGACTGTAAAATTTCAAACTGTTGGAGTGATCAGATGATTCAATATTGCTTTTTTACCCAAAAAGAAACCAGGTTCGCTCATCTTAAAAAAAAATTAGATTTTACTAGATTATTTCAGTTGTGTTTCTGATTATTTTAAGTTATCATCTGAAAAGATATGGTAATAATGAGATTCTTATCTTGCTTTGTGTATGTGTGCTATTTTTTTAAAGTTGCCCAGAAATCAAGATTAAGCCATTAGGTCCAATGCTTTTGAATGGCCTCACCAAGCTAATCAATGAATATAAAGAAGTAAGTGACTTGTCTTTTAAACACTGTTAATGTTTTATATTTTAAAGTATTTTCTGTTATCTACCTTTCTGGTCTACATGTTTGTTTAGTTAGTTACAGTTTGCTATATTGTTCCATCATTTCTTAACATTTTTACTTGAAGTGGTGTGAATTTCAGAAATTATTGCCATCTTTTGCTTTTTTGCTTTTGGAATTAAGTGTTAAAAATACAGTACGAATTTTGAGGGGTCTTAACTGCTTCTTTAAATAACATCTTTTAAAGCAATTGCATTTTATTCTGCTTTTAGGCACTGTGCAAAAATGGAATGGAAGGAATTGCTTTTTATTTTATCATTTGTTTCCATATAGATATTTATTTGGATTTACTTATATTTAGAGATAGTGTTAATTCTTAAGGGCTTAGTTTTTACCAATTCAAAATTCTATAAAAACATGCATTCAGTAAGTTTTTGATTCCTTAAGCTAAGTGGGATGAGGATTCTTTGGAATGTAGGTTTTTGAATCCCTTTTGTCCTTGCTGTGTCACTCTTACCATCTTCATTAGTTCAGGTGAATTTGCTAAAGAAAGTAGTGTTTCAAGAACTCTAGTTAGCATTATCTTCCTAAGTCTTAACTAAACATGAATGCATGTTTGCAGTAGTGTGGTAATTAACATTCTGCAATTTGAAGTTAAGAATTGAATTTGAATCATGGTTTTGTTCTTTGATGAGTTGCTTAAATTCTTTGGAGCTCTGTTCTTTATTAGAGAAATGAAAATAATACCTCTTTGTTGGGTAATTGTGACGATTGAATGAGATTATACACAGAAATTCCTCAGCACTCCGAACGCACTTTAGTAGGTATTATTATTAGTGCAGAGCTGCTCATTCCTGTGCAGCTGGACTTTGGTGGCAGTGTTCGGCCTGGCTCACCTCTCCTGTATTGAATTGTGCTTACATGGTTTTTGAGCCCTAGGGAACCTTCCAGAGTATTTTTATGGCATAGTCAGATGCTTGGGATGGTTGGTAGAAATGAAAATGCTTCTGGGCTTTTAGGAGAGAATCCGTATTTTTAAAAATAAACCTGAGAGGCCAGATAAACCACAGGGCCTTAATCTCTGTACCTCGTGGAGGTACCTGCATGGCTTCTCAACAGATGAATTCATCGTTTCCCTGGAGGTGCGGCACAGTGAGGCCTGTATTGATTGCAGAAACTTCAGCTCACAGAGGTGTTAGTTTGTTCTGAGTAATCAGACTATAGGTTTTCATAAAACAATGTAAAATTCTGTCTGCTTGAGGAGGGAACCTCACTCACTCCATGACTATGATCCCTTTCATTTTTTTTATAATGGAAGATATGAGGGTAGCTGTTTATTATCATGCAGGTTTTTAGGTAATTGTTCTCCAGCTCACTGCAGTTTTGGAGGAAGAGAGGGAGGATCCTAGTCTTTGTGACCAGTGGTGAATTTTCTAAGTTAAGCTGTTTTCCCTTTCTAAGTTAAGCTGTTGATGATGAATTTTGGTATTTGCAGGTTACATAGTTTTGAAAATATCCTGAAGTTAGCACCAGCTGAGAGAACCCTTTCATATATGACCTCTGCATTTTCCTTTTGGAGTGAGTTGGGGTTGCAAAATTTTGTTTTTCCTTTTTAGTAGTGTGATGATTCTGGGTTTGGACTTTTTGTTTGTTTGTTTGTTTTGTCCAGATGCTAATATCATATAGCTAGACAGAGTGAGATCAGGTTTAACAAGGAGTAAAATAATGCATGTAATTGCAGCCAAAAGGTTTTGCCGTTTACTGTATTTTTTGTTTTGTCTGTTTTTTGTTCTTTTTTCTTTCTTTCTTAATTTCAAGGATCCTAAGCTACTGTCAATGGCATATTCAGCTGTTGGAAAACTCTCCAGGTGAGTAAACTCTTCTTCAGTGAGAGATATCCTAAGAAAAATTGTGTATTTAATAATGGATACAGAATAAATTGGTTGCGATTTTGAAAGGAAATGTATTTAATGGCAATAGGTTGTTTAGGAAGGAATGCTTTCCTTGTAGTAGGAAAATGATGTGAGACATTCCATTTGAAGATATATATGTTTCCATATTAAATGGTAGTCTTGAAATGAGACTTTGAACTGGATTGTGTCTTAATGAGTTATTCTTTCTTGTACCCTGGAGACATTTGATTGACCTTAAGTGTTCTTGTTGCTGCTTACCACTAGTCTTTATAATCACAATCATCAAGGTTTAGCTCTTGACTCTCTTTTCTGATAATGCTAAATTATGATTCTGGATGGCCCTGTTTCCAGAGGTGCATTTTTTTTTTCCTTCTGCTTATAGTATGATTTCCTCTTTCCATTTCCTTCTGGTTTCCTTTTCCTTCCTTATATTTCAAAGCAGGGTCTGTACTGGCTGTGTCTTGCTTTTCTGTCTGGGCAGGGAAAGGATCTTTGGGGCTCAGAAGAAAGCCACCCTAGGTCACGCGATACAGCATTTACATGATAGCCTTTAGTTTAAATAGCAGTTTGGTCTTCATTGCCCATTTTTCTTATGTTAAAATCAGAAATGTTAACTGAATGCATGGAATCTTATAAAGGCAATCTCGATACTATGTATTTTTAATCATGGGTTACTTATGTTAGCTAGTTGAAGAATTAAATATTTACTTTTAACAATATTTGGCTCTTTGGGGAGGTAATCTAATGATGTTGGCATGTTTAGAGATGAAAATGCAATTCAAGGTAATTTGTGTTTAGTTACATTTTCTTCTAACCTCATGGAAATTTATGATTGTAATAATGGTCTTATATTCTCTTACAGTCGAATGCCCCATTTATTCACTAAGGATATAGCTCTTGTGCAGCAGCTCTTTGAAGCCCTCTGTAAGGTAGGGAAACACCCAGCAAGTTTATGCTTTCCATCTGGATACTGACCTGGAAACCCTACAGAGGGAAACACTGTTTTTATCATATTTGTAGGAAGAGCCTGAGACTCGGCTTGCTATTCAAGAAGCATTATCTATGATGGTTGGAGCTTATAGTACTTTGGAGGGAGCACAGCGAACTCTTATGGAGGCACTAGTGGCTTCATACTTAATAAAGGTAGGTCCCCCAAAAATAAAAGTTTAGGTCCAACTACGTGAACTGCGATGGGTGGTAATATATGCATTTTACATTTTTAAGAACAGACTTTGAATTGCTTTTTTTCCTTAATGATATCGACAATTAAGAGGAGTACTTGCTGCACTTGGACTGTGATTGATCGATTTATTGATTTTTAAAGATTTATTTATTTAAGAGAGAAAGCATGAGTGGAAGGAGGAGCAGAGGGAGGGGGAAAAGCAGATTCCCCACTGCTGAGCAGGGAGCCCAATGTGGGACTTGATCCCAGGACCCTGGGTTCATGACCTGAACCAAAGGCAGACGCTTAACCGACTGAGCTACCCAGGTGGCCCAGGACTGTGATTTGTGATTTATTTTTAATTCTTAATGATGGGAATCTGATTTTAGGGGAGACGGAGTGGTGATATTCTCAGAGGTTTTATGTTTAAAATCTTTCATGTTGGGAAACTGTTCTTGATGTGGTGTCCTTCAAGCTGGAAGTCTTTTGTCTTACTTGGTAGATGAACACTACAGTCCTTTGGGATGGAGTTCTATAGCCAATGAGGGAAAGACAGACAAATTTTTTACCTTAAAATCGAGTCTGTAGGAAGTAAGCCAGCACTATCATGCATAGTCTTCCTCTTTCTTCCACTGTCATGGGAGTTCGTAGAAAATTTTGAGTATCTACTTATACACACACACACACACGTAATATATAATATACAATATAAAATAGTATGGATTTGTTTTAGTTCTTTGTCTCCATTTCTAGGAGTAGAGAGAGGGAGATTAGAAGGGGCAATGATGTCAAAAAGTATTGATATGATTCACAGATATTGTGTCTTATGGAAGTTTTGACTGGCATACTTAACACATTGATATTGAGGGAATTACTGAAGGTTCGGAAAGGTACCTGGTTTCTGTTGAAATATGACTGGGTTATTATGTACACTCAGGAACGTTGCACATGGAGTCCCACAGTCAGATGCTCCTGTACATGGTTCCCGGAAGTGGTGTATGTCCTGCAACGTGGACAAAGAAGTGTGGGTGTGTTTAGAAGCTCATTAGACTAGAACACATCTGTCTTTTCCCAGGTCATCGTATGAAGATATGTGGTGCTTGTGTAATGCCTATGGGCGCTGCTCGTAATCTGCAGGTCAAATCACGTAGCAACATTACTAAACTGAAGCTGATTTTATTCTTTTCTCAGACGACATTTAAAGCAACCAGACTCTAGGCTAGCTCATATGAACTAGTCCTTAATATCATTGCTCTTTATTGTAGCTCAAGGAATGCTTGAAGAGTAAGAATACCTGAATGAATAGGGTGGCATCTATTTCTTAATATCACTCTCATCTCACTGCGTTAGGTTTGTGATTAAGGAGAATGACCCGGGGGGCGAGGTACATGAGAGTAAAGCCTTTTAGAATAAAGCTTCTTCAACTGCTTCTCTCATTGAACTTTGTATTTGTGGATTAGTTTGTTACCGTCCTTAGGTGAATTGAATGTATGCATGTAGTTGAAACTCCTTTGGAGTCAGTTTTAACTAGAGCTAACCTGAAAAACCTGGAGATACTTTACTTCAGGTTTATAGAGATTCCAAGTAACTTCTGTTTGTGTTCCCTGTCAAATATCTTAATTTCATTCATGTGACTGACAGTTTGAGAGTTGGGGAAGCAGAGATGATGGCCAGAAAGTGTTCACAGTGACTGTGGTCCCAAAGTTGGGCGGAGGATAGGTGTGTACAGGGACATTCTCTGGCTGTGGTCTTTGTGGGTCTTCCTGCTTTACAGGGCCCTTTTAGCTCATAAAAGTACTCTTTTAAGTGATGCCCTGTCCAAAAGACTTTTAAGCAACTTGATTAAAGATTTTCAACAAATCATTTGTCTTCATTTTATTTACTTAGACATGCTTATTAAAATAACTTCACTTTTGATTGTTTACAGTTAAGATGACTTATCTTTACTGGAATGAGCTGTTGGTAATTGGATTCTTCTTCTTTTTTTAAAATCTGTATGTGTTTGTGTGTGTGTGTCAAATAGCCTGAAGTTCAAGTTCGACAGGTGGCGGTGAAATTTGCTAGCACGGTGTTTCCTTCAGATCATATACCTTCCAGATACTTGCTCTTACTAGCTGCAGGAGATCCGTAAGTTTCAAAAGGTGTTAATTTGAATTTGGGATCATTTTAAATTATTTGAAAATTACTAAAACTTATGTTGTTTTCAGGGTTGCTCTATGAACTTTAGAAGCTATTTATTTATTTATTTATTTAATTTTTAAAAAGATTTTCTTTATTTATTCGACAGAGAGAAATACAGCCAGAGAGGGAACACAAGTAAGGGGAGTGAGAGAGGGAGAAGCAGGCCTCCCACCGAGCAGGGAGCCCGATATGGGGCTCAATCCTGGGTCTCCAGGATCATGACCTGAGCCGAAGGCAGTCGCTTAACCAACTGAGCCACCCAGGCGCCCCAAGAAGCAATTTATTAAAGACTTAAAAATATGGTCCTTGATATGGACCTGTAGTTAAACCCTTTCTTGTTTTTTTTTTTTTCCCCCTGTGGATAAACTTTAAAGGTGTAAGCCACATAACTCTTCAAATCTCAAGAAATTTCCAAGAAGTAGTAGTTTCTTACAATGCATTTCATGACTCTTTACTTAGATAGCCAAGAATATTTTTAAGACATTTTCTCAGATCTCCAGTTGTCAAATAAAATGACTGTTCTTAATCATCAAATGATCATACTGTCATTATTGCAATTTAGTTTTTTATTCTTATTTGTCTTTTTGTAAGACGGGAAGAAGTTCATGGAGAAGCACAGCGAGTATTAAGGTGTCTTCCTGGTAGAAACAGAAAAGAAAGTGTTTCTAAGCAGATGCCTTCTTTCCCGGAAATGGTGTATTATATCCAAGAAAAGGTATGGCATTTAACTTCAGATAGAGTTAGTTTGGGTCATATAATGAATCATGAGAATAAATGTGTATTTTTTTAGGTGACAAATTTAAAATGTTATCAGTAAATGTTGAATGGTAATAAGGTTTCTAACAATGTTAATATTTACGAGAGGAAGAAAATACAAAATGAAGAAAAAAATGTAATTCTTGAAATTGATCTCTTGCCTTCGTCCAAATTACTTAAATTCCTTTTATGCTCTTCAACATTTTGGCTGGGTTTAAAAATTTTCTCCCTGATATGACATTCTTAAAAATATGTCTTTTTAAATTTTTTTTTTGTTTTTAAGACTATTATTTAGAAAGTGTAAATTTAAGAATGATTTAGGGAATAGTTGAGATTTTTTCCATTGTGATGATAAGACAACATGACGTCTGCCTTTGCAGGACTCCTGTGTGCACACAGTTCTTTCTGCTGTTGGGTCAGAGTGTTGGCTGTCGTGATCCCCAGTCCTGATCCTGTCCCACTTTTTACGTCAGTGTTTCTTTGAGTATGCCGGTGGTCCTAGCTTTTTATTTTGAATAGACATCTTAAGGGAGTTGGAGGTGAGGACTAAGTAGCCATGATTTTTTTTCTCTGAGGCACAGTCATCTTTGTGGTCAGAAGATTCTTTCGTGCTCATTTTCCCCTCCTGCCTCTGTTAGTAATGAAAATAACTGGCCAGGAGTGGTCTGAAGTGACTGTGTTCATAGATGCCTGGAGCTGGTTTCTTCTTCTTCTTTTTTTAAGATTTATTTATTTAGTTGAGAGAAAGAGTACAGGCACACACGCTCAAAGGTAAGGGGCAGACTCCCTGGTGAGCACAGAGCCCAGGACCCAGAGATCATGACCTGAGCTGAAGGCAAGAGTCAGACGCTCAATTGACCGAGCCCCCTAGGTGCCCTGAGCAGGTTTCTTCTTTTTAAGTAAGCCAGTAAAAACAGGAAGACAACAACACCACACCTGTCATTAGCATTTGAGGGACATATGCAATCAGCATGATTGAGGGAAAATGCTTTGATTAGAAAAAAAGCGGTAGCAAACAATAATGTAGTTAGAAATGTAGCTATTTTTGAATTGAGGAAGGACACATGTGCTCCATGTTTTAATAATTGTGCTTATTTTTCACTTACTTTTATGAGGCTTCCCATCGAATGAAAACTCCAGCTAAGTACATGACTGGGACCACTGTCCTTCCATTTAACCCAGCAGCCTTTGGAGAGGTAGGACTTGGACCTATTTCCCATTGCTCTCTCTTAACATTCTAAAAGATAATGTCACACCCAAAGAGATGTCTGAATTTTTTTGTGTTCTAGATGAACCCATATTATGATGTCATTGTTCTTCACCAGGTTGTTTATTAAAAAAAAGTGTTGGGTAATTGGTATTATTTTAATTCATAGTGGAGTCTGTAAATGTATTTATCTCCGTGAGATTCTCTTTGTGGAAGAATTGGGTGCTCTGCATTGATTACTATTGTGATTTTACAACAAATTAGATCTGAATTTTAAAGCCAACACTCTGTTGAGGTTGTTTGGGTTATCTGTTGTTTAGGTCATTGACTTGTATAGTTAAATGACAGGAGGTAATCTTGTTTAGAGAGGGTAAAGCTATCCGCAGT
>PITA01003230.1:98223-143523 GCA_004023965.1 Spilogale gracilis
ATGGACCTTTTAAAAAAAAAATAACAATTTTTATTGTGGCTGTTTAGACTTTTCTTGTTTCAGTTTTTCTTTTTTTAAAGATTTTTTATTTATTTGACAGAGAGAAACACAGCCAGAGAGGGAACACAAGCAGGGGGAGTGAGAGAGGGAGAAGCAGGCTTCCCGCCGAGCAGGGAGCCCGACATGGGGCTGGATCCCGGGTCTCCGGGATCATGACCTGAGTCGAAAGCAGTCGCCCAACCAACTGAGCCACCCAGGCGCCCCATTGTTTTAATTTTTCAAATGATTTATTCATTTATTTTAGAGAGAGTATGCGTGCATGTGAGGGGGGGCAGAGGCAGAGGGAGAGAATCTCAGGCTGACTACCCACTGAGCGTGGAGCCAGTCATGAGGCTGTCTCATGACCCAGGAGATCACCACCTGAGCTGAAATCACAAGTCTGAGGCTTAACTGTCTTACCCACCCAGGTGCCTCTGTAATTGTTAGGACTTTAAAAGTCAAGTTTGCATTTTAACTCCATTAACTCCACTAAAAACACTCTGGATTTATAAAAGCTTGTTATATAAATTGTGCTCCATTATGGGAATTTCAGTTAACATACTGAGTCATGTTTTCCAGCTTTGGCGAGGATTGTCAAATAGCTTCATAAAGGAGGGTGAGGGAGTGAAAATGGGAAACTGTCATTTTGAGTCCCCTCCCACACTGACTTCTTGAGGAGCTTGTCTGGTATCCTTCCTCCTCCTGCTTTTAGATAGTCCTGTACCTGCGCATGTGCCTAGCGCACAGTGCTGGGGTGGTGCCAACCTCCCAGAGTTTAGCTGACATGCAGGACCACGCCCCAGCGATTGGACGCTACATACGGACTCTGATGTCAGGCAGCCAGGCGACATCCTCATCATCTTCCTCCAAGAGTGGAGAAACCAACCCTGTTCAGATCTACGTCGGCCTGCTTCAGCAGCTCCTGGCAGGTGTTGGAGGTAGGAGGTCATTCTGCTGAGGACACATGTTAAAGCACTTAAGTAAAAGTCTAATTTTAAACTCAGCTGAGAATTTATAGCAAAATTATTTTCTCCCTTCACTACTATAACTGAACTTTAGTCTGTCTTTTTTTTTCTCAGCTTATTTGATTCATCCTTGATACTCTGTCACTCTTTTCAGAAAGAAGTGCTAACAAAAAGATAATGTTTTTCCTTGGAAGTGGCTGTGAAGGACAGGACATCTTTTTATAGACACTTAGTCTGTAAATTTGCTATTTTGGATCACATACTATATTTAAGTTGATTTTTGTTTTGTAGAACTGGGGAATGCCTCCCAAAGCAGTAGCCTTGTACTTGAAAGGAATTTAGTGAGCCCTGTGTTTATCACTTTCTTGAAGCTGAAATGTCCTGAATTTTTTCTTATTTAGGTTTGCCGGTCATGTACTGTCTATTGGAAGCTGTCTCCGTGTATCCAGAAAAACTGGCTACCAAATTTGTAGACAAAACAGAATGGATAAAGGTATATCCTATGCATGTATATTTCTCTTTTATTTTGTATATTTTACACTCTTCGTCCTCCTCCTAGTGTTCCTATGACCTCTCCTGCCTTTGGGTCGTTTTGAAAACTCTTTTCTCAAGCACTTCCTGGGAAGCATGTAGGTCAGTGTATGTATCTCAGTGATCCATCTAGGTGAGGTGAAAGATGATTTGAGAGTCATATAAGTAGAAATATGTATATGTTTTGTTTTAAAAGTTAAAAAAGTAGATTTGTGTAGCTTAAATAAAAAATATGTAAACTGTCTTCTTTCTCTAACTGTCTCCCACCTACCCAAAGCTCCCAACTTCCTTCTTCTTCCTCTCTCACCTGATAAACATTTGTAGGTCATCGCTTGTTCCTATATGGTGTACTTTCTAGAGTTTATTTATGCATATACACACAAATAAAAATAAGCATTTTTAATATTTCTTCCTCCTTTTGCACAAAAGGTACATAATTTTCTCCGTTTTACTGTTTCAAGTGTTTATTTAAATTCTGGTTAGTTAACATATAATATAATTTTATTATTAAGTTATTTGACTCTCACACTGTTTTGTACCTTATCTCTTTCACTTGACATTAGAATGTGGAAGTATTCTGTAAAACTAGGGAGGGAACGTCCTCTTTAACAGCTTCATTTTTTCCATTATAAATGTGCAGTGATTTATTCTAGAACCTCACTGAGGCTCTATTTTAGAACTGCTCTGCTGCAATGAACAGTCCATCATTTTGAATATAAGGAAGTATGCTTTTTAGATGGATTCCCCAGAAGTGGAATTGAGGACATAAGACTTTTGCAGTTCTGATAGATAGTCACCATCCTCTGGTACCAGTTTACACGCCCACTAGCCATGTAGGAAGTGTTCCTCCCTCACGGTCACACCAAAAGCGTTGCCAGGTTTAGTGAATAAAAATACAAGATTCTCCATTAAATTTGAATTTCACATAAGCATTGAAAAATTCTTTCTTGTACAGATGTGGCTCATACACTTTCATGTACCTCTTGGGCTGTATAATGCAGTTCTTTTTGGAAAGTGGAGCTTGAATGATGGTAAAATGTGCACATTACCTCTTAGTGTGAAAGCATGAGTTTGATATACGAAGAGGTGTGAGTTTTGTGCTTTTTTGGAAAATCTGGTCCCATGAAATTGTTTTGGGTTTAAGAAGGATTTTTTATTCCTTGTGAATATTTGCTGATTTTAAAATGATTGCATGTTTTTTGACTTTTGATCATGTAAATCAGGGGTCATCAAACTGTGGTCCATGTACCAAATCTGCCTTGCCTCCTGTTTTTGTTTGGCCTGCAAACTAAGAATGGTTTTCATGTTTTTAAATGGTTGAAAAAAAGATCAGAAGATGAATAGTATTTTCTGACATGAGAATGATAGTGACCATAAAGTTTTATTGGAACACAGTGGCAGGATGGAGTTGTTGCCGCACACACTATGTGGCCTGCAGAGCCTCCTTGCCCCTCTTCAGAAAGCATTTCTTGACCTCTGTTTTAGATCATCTGTGCATTGATTCTGTTTTATATCTCATATTTTTGATGAAAATGCACTGAAGATTTGAGTGTATAATTCAGCTTTTATTTCGAAGCAGCTTATTGTGTTATCTTCTCGCAGATCCAGTAGATTGAACAATGCAATGTATCATTTATTCTTTCAATTTTAAATGTCAGATGTTGTCCGTAGGAAGAGGATTGTATATCATGTATATATTTGTTTTTCTGCACCACTCAGAGTCTGATGAATAGCAGTAAAGAAGAGATGCGTGAACTGGCGGCGTTGTTTTATTCTGTGGTGGTATCTACGGTGTCAGGGAATGAGTTGAAGTCAATGATAGAACAGCTGATAAAGACCACAAAAGACAATCATGTATGTTACCAGCTTTGTCTTCGTTCTTTTTTGTGGGAAATGGGAGAGCTTTCCAAAAGCATCTGCTGTGTTTTTGTTTTTGTGTTCTCATTTCTTAAAAGGAACTTTTGGGATGGTGAAGAATAAGTGAGATAGATAATACATTGATTCATTCAGTTCATTCAGCAACTATGAGTGCCTTGTGTCTGATCGGCACTGTTTTAGGTGCTAGGAATACAGTGGGGAGTGAATGCACGAGGATCCCTCGTACTACCAGGTGCTCGGAAATCTTAGTTCCTTTTACCTTCCCCCTCTGGTGCCACCAGTCATTGAGCCTGTTCTATCAGGAAACTCGTGCTGTCAAATAATCAAACCTCTATTTGGTGTTTAGAGCTTTTAGCGATTAGAAATAGTATCTGCTCATTGTATTTTGTTGGCAGTAGAGCAGTAGGGAGAAATTATGCTTGAAAATATGGTAAGGCAGTTACATAAGTGCTCCAAGCTAGAAGAAGATACAGGTTCTGCAGGGAGGCGGGCAGGAGAGTCCCTTCACCCAGACTTGGAGTGGGTGTGGGTTTAGGGGATTACTTGGGGTGAGTCAAGACTCTGCTCACCTTCACGTCAGTCTTGAGTGTTGGAAACTCTAGATTCCTTAGCATTCAGTAGGACCTCAAATGATCACTTTGTTCTCCGGCCTTATGTATTTTTGGAGAAATGACTATCCTAAACATACCGTTATTTCATTATATTCTTATATGTGTGAGAGAGTGACAGAGATACTGTGTGGTTAACTTCAGAGCCCAGAGATACAACACGGATCCTTGCTTGCATTGGGATTCACGGTAGGAAGATACTTGGCCAAAAAGAAAATGAGAATGGCAGAGCAGCAAGACCTGGAGACAGATGCCGATTTCTTGCCAGAACAAGAGGAGCTCATTCAGAGTGCCACGGAGACCATAGGTACTTGCTGTGTTCGTGCTCTCTGGAGTTGGCTTCGAATCTATTACAGCATTTTAGTTTCTTTTTATGGCATTGCACTTTGAAGGCACAAATCTTGACAAAAACCTTGCTTCATGATGTATAAGTTCTGTGTTTGAAAAAAAATTTTTTTTAAAGATTTTATTTATTTGTTTGACAGAGAGAGAGATCGCAGAGAGGCAGGCAGAGAAAGAGGGGGAAGCAAGTTCTGTGTTTTTAATAATAATGAAAGTACTCTAGTATTTTTGTATGTTTCTTCTTCTGTTTCTGTATGACAGCTGATTGCCTTATGGGAAGAACTTTAAGCACTTTACAAGAGGACAGTGCTGTCTGCCTTGTTCCCATGTTCTTTTATTACTGACTGAATGTTAACAAAGTACCAATTAGAAGAAAATGTAGACTTTGATTTTGTTTTGCCATCCCTGAGATAGTCTCGAGGCCCTTGCTACTTGGCTTGGATCCCAAGAGCAAGAGTGTTGTCTTCTCAGTCTCGTCTCCTGTTCTTCCAGGCTCGTTTTTGGACAGTACGTCACCCCTCCTGGCAGTTGCTGCCTGTACAGCCCTGGGTGAAATTGGCAGAAATGGTCCCCTCCCCATTCCCAGTGAGGGATCTGGCTTTACCAAATCGCATCTGGTAGAAAGCTTACTGAATAGAATACCCTCCAGTAAAGAAACAAATAAGGCAAGTCTTTCCTTTTCCTCCCTTCTTCTGAAATTCTTTCTATTCATAGATACATAAATGAGCAAAAATGCAGTTGTAATGGGGACAGATGACAGTGCAGCTGAAGGATTTACTGTGGGGAAAAAAAAAGAATGATGGCGTCTAGGTGACTATTTAGCTTTGAGTTAAGGGTGATTGGTGTACAAGCTTTGCGTGTGCCTTTTGGTCCAGTTGTTCTGGTTTAGGCCCGTAACTGTTAGGATTTGGATAAAGAACTCACTGCATCAGGTAACTCTCTGTCATGCAGACGTGCATAATAAAGTGTTACATCATTGTTACCACTTACGTAATTTTAGACCAGATCTAAATCTTTTTTTTGTTTGTTTTATTTATTTGACAAAGAGATCACAAGCAGGCAGAGAGAGAGGAAGAAGCAGGCTCCCTGCTGAGCAGAGAGCCCGATGTGGGGCTCGATCCCAGGACCTTGAGATCATGACCTGAGCTGAAGGCAGAGGCTTTAACCCACTGAGCCACCCAGGCGCCCCGACCAGATCTAAATCTTAACAGAAAAAATGGTTTTAAGAAGTCTGGGTGTTAGAAAGCAGCATTAGTAATATTTAAGGAGAAGGACATTTATCATTTTTTTAGTCTCGGATAAATATTTTCATAAACTTTAAAACATATTTGTGATCAGAGTACTTCAGTGTTAAAGTATAACATGATTTAATGAACAGATAAATCAGTTTATACAAATTGAATAAACACATAATCCTATTCTTGAACTAGGTCCTGTTTAAAACTTTCTGACAATACCACAGTGTAGTTTTTGTTAGCTGTTGTTAACTAATTAGTGATCACCAACCATTGTTGAACACCTGTAATGTGCCAGACGTATGCCAAGTGCTTCATATATGTTACTTAATGGAACTCTCCAGAAGGTCTAATGAAGTAGGTACGCTTGTCATCTCTCTTTTCCCGGATGATGAAAAGGAGTCACAGAGAGTGGAATAGCTTGCCTAAGGTCACATACCTGTAAAGGCTACTAACATGGTTAAGCTGTGATTTGATCTTAGGTCCTTTGGGCCCAGAATCTTAGGTCCTTTGGGCCCATGTAAATGGTTTGATGGATAATAAACCTCGTTAAGGGCTTTCTTCTTCTTTTGCAGCCGTGGACCCTTAATGAACTCAGTTTTTTGTCTTTCTACCTCCAATGTCTTATACACATAATTCTGTAAAATTGGATACTTAAAGATTTTATTTATTTATTTGACAGAGAGAAGCACAGCCAGAGAGGGAACATAAGCAGGGGGAGTGAGAGTGGGAGAAGCAGGCTTCCTGCTGAGCAGGGAGCCCCATGTGGGGCTCGATCCTGGGAATCTGAATCTGGGATCATGACCTGAGCCAAAGGCAGTCGCTTAATGACTGAGCCACCCAGGCACCCCGAGAATTGGATACTTAAAAACAAACAAACAAACAAAAAAACCCCTTGCATGCATAAATTGCTTTAAACAGACTGCCCTCCCTGTTGTCTCATTTTAGAAACACTGTTCTGGGATAAAGCTGGTATATACTTTGTTTTAAAAAAACACATTCTCTGGTTTTTTAGATGAAAGAACGGGCAATCCAAACACTGGGATATTTTCCAGTTGGGGATGGAGATTTTCCTCACCAGAAACTCCTCTTGCAAGGTCTGATGGATTCTGTGGAGGTATTTATATTGCTATCCGATTGTTAGTTATTCACACCAAAGGCCTTTTTTGCCACAGTTTTGCATGTGCGAGATTTTATTTTTATTTTATTTTATTTTATTTTATTTTATTTTATTTTATTTTATTTTATTTTATTTATTTATTTTTTTTTTAAGATTTTATTTATTTATTCGACAGAGAGAAACACAGCCAGAGAGGGAACACAAGCAGGGAGAGTGAGAGAGGGAGAAGCAGGCATCCCGCCGAGCAGGGAACCCGACGCGGGGCTCGATCCCGGGTCTCCGGGATCATGACCTGAGCCAAAGGCAGTCGTTTAACCAACTGAGCCACCCAGGCACCCTTATTTTTATTTTTTAAAGTTTTTTTCATCTATTTATTTGAGAGAGAGAATGGGAGGTGGGAGACAGGAAGCAGATTAGAGCTGAGGACGAAGGCTGCTGAGTGACAGAGCCAATGTGAGGACCCAGGTCTCTGGAATCATAATCCAGGATTTTTAATGTGCATTTTTTGAGAATGTATTATACACACATCAGGTTCTCCCTGGTGTCACTGACATTGTAACCACTTGGGGAGGAGCTTATCATGTCTGCTTTCTTATCTTATTTCTTTCTTAGTTATTTATCTTTTTAGAGCACACATGTGCATGCGCATGATGAGGGACAGAGAGAGAGGGAGAGAGAATCTTAAGCAGGCTCCATGATCAGCACAGATCCTACCTTGGGGTGCCATCTCATGACCCTGAGATCATGACCTGAGCCAAAATCAAGAATGAGATGCTTACCCAATTGAGCCACCGAGGGGCCCCAAAACTTCATTGATTTAAATAAAACTAGGAGAAATCCATCTCTCAGAAATTTTTAAAGAAGAAAAAAAGGAAACATTTGAAAACAGGCACATAAAACAGATCCTTACTCTAGGATCCTCAGTGTTGGCATACTTTTCCTCTGCTTAGAATTTCCGAAAAAGCTTTTGACCAGGGAAACTATAGAACCAAAGCCCTAAAATTCTTTTTCTTCAGAGCAGGAAGTATCTGGCCACAGGACTTGACACCTCATGGAGAGATTAGAGCATTTAGTTGATTGAACTTAGGAATGGCTTGCTGCACTGTAGTCTGTGTGCTAGGTAGTGTTCTCTCAAAGGTCACTGTATCCATGCTCCTCGTGGGGACTCTCTGTTCTTCATTCTCTTCTTAGTCCCCAAATTCTTAGTTGTTTTTCAGTTTATATTAAACAGAGAAAAAGGCTAAAGGGAACTAAGACAGGTCCAGTTCCACGTTGAGTGCTTCATGCTTGTGAAACGTGTCAAATTTTTTTTTCTTAAGATTTTATTTATTTGAGAGAGAGAGACAGTGAGCATGTGCAGAAGCAGGAGGGAGAGGGAGAGGGAGAAGGAGGCTTTCCATTGAGCAGGGAGCCTGATGCAGGGCTCAATCCCATGACCCTGGGGTCATGACCTGAGCTGAAGGCAGACGCTTAACTGACTGAGCCACTAGGTGCCCCAAAATGTCAGATTTTCTAAACCAAATTTAAAATAATTTGAGGGGTGCCTGGGTGGCTTAGGTCGTGATCTCCGAGGGTCATGAGATTGAGCCCCCAGGTTGGGTTCTTCACTGGGTGTGGAGCATATTTAAGATTCTTTTTCTCCTTCTCCTGCTGTCCCTACTCCCTTCCCTACTTTGTGCGCTGTCTCTCTCTCTTTCTCTCTCTCTCAAAAAAATTTAAAAATTTGAGTATGTACTATATAGAATTTTCTTAATGTTTGATGTTTGGAATAATTTCAAACTTAAACAGTGCAGTTGTAAGAATAGCATGAAGAACTCCTGTTATTGTTTGGATTATTAACATGCTATTAAAGCTAGCTAACTCTATATGGATCTCTGTACTTCTGTACTCTTTTATCCAGATATAACAAATTTTACCAATTTTTCTCACATTCTCTCTTTTATCCGAACCACTGGAGAGTAGCTTGCAGACACCATGTAATTTAATAGTGCACAGAGGAGGTATTAATAAATTGTAATGGCTGCTATTTATTGTGCCATTACTGTGCTCTGGGGGTCCGCTGGAAGCTTTATATACATTACCCTCCTTTCCCCCTTAGAGCCTGATGAGGTGGGTGATGGTATTATGCCTGCGTTATAAACAAAGCTGAGGCTCAGTTTAAATGAGTATATGTAGCTGGTGAGACACAGATAAATATTTTTCCCGGAGATCTGTATGGCTTCAGTCCATACCCTCTTCCTCCAGAGATTAAAAATCTGTGCTTAGTGGTTCTTTTCTGAGGATATGGAGGACAGTAAGGTTGGAAAAAGATCGTCAGGTCATTCTTACATTCTGAGCCGCCAGGTTAGGTAAGAGCAATCCGGGCAGAAGAGGAAGAACAGTATGTTGACAGACAAGATCTGAAACAGCTTTTCTGTGGAAATGGATGTTTTGGGGAAATGTTCTCTGTAATTCATGGCGTCTGTTTCTGTTGTTGCAGGCCAAGCAGATAGAGCTGCAGTTCACTATTGGCGAAGCCATCACCAGTGCCGCCATAGGAACCCGCTCCGTGGCTGCGAGGGATGCCTGGCTGGTGACAGAGGAAGAATACGCTCCCCCTGCTGGTACCTTCGCGCTCAGCTAATCCTTCCATAATCCTCAAGTAACCCTTTCTGGTCTTGTTACCACATTTGAAATGAAAGAAAAAATTTATGTGTTCCATTTTAACTCTTTCTCAAACATTTATATATTTACCAGTTTGGTTTGGTCCAGAAAGAGAGTTTGTTAAAGGAGCGTGAACATGACAAAATGAGAACTTCTTTTTTCAGTTCTTTGGGAAGCAAGGGAGTTAGCTGTGTGTTACGTTCAAGCTTGTGCTCTTTTCCAGAGGCTCGGTGTATGTAGCCAGTTTCAGAAGTTGAAGCATAGTTACATTTCCAAGTTACATGGTCCCTTCATCCTTTTATCACATAATGAAGCCTCAGGGTCTTCTGCTAGCTCTCTACGTCCCATTGCACCGAGGGTGTGCTGGCTTTTCGTGACTGTGTGGGTGAGGGAGTGTGTGGCTTCTGACTACATGTTATAGATACTGCGGTTTCGTGTGTCTTGTGGTTCCGAAAGGGATGATTATCAATTCCTTCAGCAACCTAAACACCTTAGCCATTTAGACTTGAATATGTTCTAGGATTGTCATATTGAGTAAATATTGAGTAAAATTTAATTTTTCAGGATACTCTTTTCACTTATATTAATTGATTTTATCATTCCTTTCTTCCCCCCAGGAGCCAAAGTGAATGATGTGGTCCCCTGGGTATTGGATGTGATTTTAAATAAACATATTGTCAGCCCCAACCCTCATGTGAGGCAAGCGGCTTGCATTTGGCTCCTTTCTCTTGTGAGGAAGCTAAGTACCCATAAAGAAGTGAAGGTAAGCCACGCTAGAAATGTGCCTGGCACTGTTGGAAACCATCTTTGAAATATTTGTGGCTAAAAGGCAACAGGAAGGAAAATATATGAAGGTGAGGGCCAGTGCTGATAGTGAGGGCCATTAGCTAGTAACAGATATTTTGAAAGAAGCTGTGCATTAAGGATGGCAGCTTGATGGACATTGACTAGAAGATGATTTTAAACTTGAGGGCAGAAGGTGGGCGGTCGGGATGGGAAGACTGAGAGTGTGCGTTAGACTGTCTGAGTGTATGACCTTCAGATGATTTGGCTGCCTTCAGACAGAGCACAGTAGGGCTTGTGACTCTTTGGGGTCAGAAGACTCTTTTGAAGTGTTGTATGCCTTGAGAGAAGATTCTTACCCTCCTTTACCTACCAAGAGGTAAAGTTTGTGTTCTAAATGCCTGTTTACTTCTTTCAGTCTCACCTTAAAGAAATTCAGAGTGCATTTGTTTCTGTTTTGTCAGAAAATGATGGTAAGTTTTTGGTAAACATTTGATTTTCAGACTTCATTAAGCTTGTGTTTTAAATTTTAAAAAATCTAGATTAATGAACAGAGGAAGGAACACAGGAAAGTCTATTTTTTTGGTTGATTTGATTAATTAGATCATGTTCTTCAGTTTTACATTTAATAATGGAGCTGACTGAGGGTTGCTGGAGGGGAGGGGGATGGGGAATAAGGTAACTGGGTGATGGACATTAGGGAGGGCATGCGATATAATGAGCACTGGATGTTATATAAGACTGATGAATCACCGAACTCGACCTCTGGAGCTAATACTACACTATATGTTAATTAATTGAATTTAAATTAAAAAACAAAGAGAAAATGAAAAAAAGAAATGATGCCAAGGCCTTCTTTAACATTAGTGCTTATAAATAATAGCTTTTTTCTGTCTCTTGCTCCTTTCCTCTTTGTGATATAAGTCAGGGGAGAGCAAATGTGTTAGATATTTAAATAGTAGCTTTGTTTTATAAATTGTCTTAAACATACTGTCTTATATTGACTTTTTATTTAAAAAAAATTGGGTATGGGTATATTGAAATCCGTGAAGCTCTTGTACTTTTCACGTGTATGACTTGCAGTACAGAGAGCACTAAGGCCCCCCAGGGCGTAGCTCCTTCCTGGGCTACGAGGTTTGGGGTTTCTCCCCTGGTCCAGCCAGGGGAAAAAGGTGGGGTCGAGCAGGATGATGAGTGTCGGTGGCCAAAAACACACCCGAGCCGGGAGGTCTGTTGAAGCAGGATCTCGTTTATTAAGGCGGTGCCACAGAATATATTGGGCGAGCGGGGAGGTGGGAAAAGGGAGGGGGAGAGGATAAAGCCCAATCACTGTAAAGGTCACCAGTCCGTGCAGTGCACATGAGGATGGAAGTCTCAGAGAAATATGCAGAGGCCACGAGTGGATCACGCCTGCGGAAGTCAGATAGACCAATCCCGGGCTGCCACTTTGGCGGTACCGTGGATAGGGAAGTGATTGCCATGAGGAACGTTTTGTCACTATAGGGTGTGTCCCCTATACCAGGGTTGACTTGGTTTGTGAGTTGAATCTTTTGTGAATGTAGTTCTTACTTATAGGGACCCTTGGTGCCATGTCCACTGAGATGATTTAATATGTTTTAACAAAATAGGCAGATTGATTATGTTTTCATGTCTTTACTTGGATATCATTTTGGATTTCTGCTACAGCTTTTAAAAAAAAATCCGACAAAGTCCAGAAGATAAATTTTTCTTAAAGTAATACTATTTTGTCTGACTTTTGTGCAGAACTTAGCCAAGACGTTGCTTCAAAAGGCCTTGGGTTGGTGTATGAACTGGGCAGTGAACAAGATCAGCAGGAATTGGTTTCTACACTTGTAGAGACACTTATGACTGGCAAAAGGTACGGTGAACTTGTACATTTCAGATTTAAACACATATAACAAGGTTTGCTAATTCTGAGAATATGTAGTAGAAGAAGGAAAATCCATCATTTGATGTTCCTGTTTATTACGTCTTTAAACTCAATCAGTGATTGTTATGTGGTGGGTAGCAGTTTATTTATTCAGTGGATACTGTTGAGACAGTACCGTGAAGTAACTGAACTACTGCTCAGAAACAGGCCAGTAGGTCAGGCTTTGAAAGTTGAATGATCTCTGGGCGCCTGGGTGGCTCAGTTGGTTGAGCGACTGCCTTTGGCTCAGGTCATGATCCTTGAGACCCGGGATCAAACCCCACATCAGGCTCCCTGCTGAGCGGGAAGCCTGCTTCTCCCTCTCTCACTCCCTCTGCTTGTGTTCCCTCTCTGGCTGTGTATCTCTCTGTCAAATAAATAAAATCTTTAAAAAAAAAAAAAAGTTGAATGATCTCAGGACAATCAAAGCATGAAGTTATAATAATACTGTAAATGCTGTTTCAGTCATGAAAATGAAGATGTGGAGGAGAAGCTTGTATGTCTTTCATAGTCTGATTTGTGAAGAGGATGAGAGGGGCAGTCACTCCTGTAATTGGTTACTGCTTTATATTACTTTCCCTGCAGGGAGGATAGTTTTTAATGGATGACCACATTTAACTTAGTTTAACTTGATGTGGAATGTCTTTTACATCTCTTTTGTTCATCCTAGAGTTAGTTTTACAGAACTCTCAGGCTGACTGGGAAGGATTTAGTTGACTTTTTTTTTTCTTTTTTAAAGATTTTTATTTATTTTTTTTGACAGAGAGAGATGACAAGTAGGCAGAGAGGCAGGCAGAGAGGAGGAAGCAGGCTCCCTGCTGTGATGCCTGCCTCGATCCCAGGCCTTGAGATCATGACCTGAGCCAAAGGCAGAAGCTTTAACTCACTGAGCCACCCAGGCACCCGGATTTAGTTGACTTTTACATTTTGCGCTGTGGCATACCTGCTGTGGAGTTTGATTTTGTCAGTCTAGAAAAGACATGAATCAATTAGTTGAATGCTAGTATGAAAAACCTGAGGCTAATGTAAAGCCTTACTGTTGTTTCGCTTTAGAGCTAAACATGAAGTTTCTGGAGAGACTGTGGTATTTCAAGGGGGAAGCCTTGGCAAAACACCCGATGGGTAAGTGTGCCAAATCCATCCATCAGTCATCATTAACACTTTTAGTCTGTGAATGGAGCACTCATGACACTGATTTCCACCCTCCTAGAAAATGTGTGTTAGTGGGAGAACAACACTTCTGTGGAGAAAGCATAGTGTGTCAGATTGGGGTTCTTGGGAAACAGACTCTGAAGTGGAGTTTTGTCTGCTGGAAGCTGCCTCAAGAGGGTCCCAGGCTTACGCACTGGGGGAGTTGAGGAGACAGGAGAGACCTGATGGCCCAAGGAAGAGCTGACCTGCTGCCAGCACTTAAGCACATCCTGACCCCTGGAACTGGGCTGGGCTAGCCCTTCAGAGTTGCCCTACTCTGAGGTGCCAGGCCTTTATGTCCCTTCATTAGGCTTTGCATTCCCTCAGTGACTAGCCACTGGTGGTGGGCTGCTCTGGGGGAGGACCTGACCTTGGGCCGAGGGCAGTTCCAATAGTTCCCAGCCAGCTGAGTCGTGAAGGACAGTCTGGCAGCACAGCTCGGCATCTGCTGCACCTTGTTTTTTTAGGGGGACAGCTCTGCTTGATATTGTGGGATCCACCAATTTAGCACTTCAACTTAATTCCTAGAGCCTTACCTCCTTTACCTTATTACTCCATGTGGTTACACTGACGCTTTTCCTCTAAAAACCCTCAGGTCAAACTGTGCAGCCGGCTGGGCCAATCTGTTTGTTGAGGTGTATATACACACACGTGCACGTGTCACACACAGCCCTGCTTCAGTGTTGTCTGCAGTGCCAGAGAGCAGCCGTTTGTTCTGGCCTTGACTTTCTCCCATAGTTCACTGTTTCCACATCGAAAATTATTTTGTTCCACTTAGTCTCCCTATAGACTTTTTCTGAGTTTTAAAAAGTGCTTTCATTTCACAGAATAACTAATACAAATGATTGGGTACTTGAGTAGATAGTAGTTAGAGGAAAATTAGTAGGACTCAGAAGGAGTTATCAAGATTGGGTGCTGCAGTCCTACAGTTTGTTTGGAACTACAACACACCCTGAATAGCAGAGCCATCTTGAAAAAAAAAGGGAAGCCCAGAGGCATCACAATTCTAGACTTGAAGCTGTATCATAAAGCTATAGTAATCAAAATGGTATGATCAGTTAATCTTTGACAAAGCAGGAAAGTATATCCAATAGGAAAAAATGTCTTCAACAAATGGTGTTAGGAGAACTGGACAACAACATGCAAAAGAAAGTGAATCACTTTTTAAACCATATACAGAAATAAAGTCAAAGTGGATTAAAGATCTAATGTGAGACCTGAAACCATAAAAATCCTGGAAGAGAATACAGGCAGTATCCTCTTTGACATCAGCCAAAGCAACTTCCTTCTAGATATGTCTCCTGAAGGAGGGGAAACAAAAGCAAAAACTATGGGAACAACATCAAAATAAAAAGCTTTTGCTCAGTAAAGGAAACAATCAAAACTAAAAGGCAACATATGGAATGGGAGAAGATATTTGCAAATGACATATCTGATAAAGGGTTAGTATCTAACATATATAAAGAACTGATACAACTCAACAACCAAATACAATCTTATTAAAAAACGGGCAGAAGACATGAACAGACATTTCTCCAGAGAAGACATACAGATGGCCCACACACACGAAAAGATGCTCAACATCTTTCAAGGAAATGTAATTCAAAACTACAATGAGATACCATTTCACACCTGTCAGAATGTCTAAAATCAACAGCAGAAGAAACAACAGGTGCTGGCAAGAATGTGGGAAAAAAGGAACCGTCTTACACTATTGGTCAGAATGCAAACAAACGCAGTCACTATGGAAAACAGTATGGAGGTTCCTCAGAAAATTAAAAATGGAACTGTGATTCAGCCGTCATACTACTTGGTATTTACCCAAAGAGTACAAAAATACTAATTCAGAGGTTTACATGCACTCTTATGTTTATAGCAGCATTATCTATAATAGCCAAGATATGGAAGTGGCCCATCTGTTCATTGAGGTGTACACACACACACACACACACACACTCTTCAACCATAAAAAAAAAAAGAAATATTGCCATTTCCAACAACATGGATGGGGCCAGGGAGTATAATGTTCAGGGAAATAAGTTAGAGAAAGATAAATTTTTTATGATGTCATTTACATGTTGGAATTTAAGAAACAAATGATTATATGGGGGGAAAAAAGAGGAAAACCTTTAACTCTTAACCATAGAGAACAAACTGATGGTCACTAGAGGGGACTTGGGGGGATGAGTGAAGTATGTGATGGGGATCAGGGTGGGCACTTGTGTCGAGCAGCGGTTTCTGTATGGAAGTGTGGAATCACTATGTTGTGCACCCGAAACTAATATTACACTTTGTTAACTAACTAGAATTAAAATAAAAACTTAAAAATGATTGGGTGCTGTACCTTAGAGAAAAGACTTAGGGATGATACAAGTTGTCTTTAAGTGACTCTCTGATTCCGAGAGAGATAAGTGCACAAGGTAATAAGGAATTACTGAGCCACCTCTGGGGGGGTTGGGTGAGGGCTCCACCTCCATGGGAGTCCTGGGGGCCTTCAGGTCACTTACCTGCCATTGTCACTATTGAACTAGGTAACTTTTTCTATTCCTTTCAACCACATTCTCTTCCTCTGTGATGATGAGATTGAGAACATAATTTAAAAATGTCTGGCTAATATTGGTGGTGTAACTTTTACTAGGCTGGAAACAGAGAAATACATTGGATACTTTTTGTTTGTTTCCAAGCCAGGGCCTCTCTACTTACAAGGAGCTTTGTTCTCTGGCAAGTGATCTTAGTCAGCCAGATCTGGTGTATAAATTTATGAATTTAGCCAACCATCATGCTATGTGGAACTCAAGGAAGGTAAGTTGCTGTCCTGGACGGTTTTTACTTTTTACTTCCAAACCAACCTGTTGTGTTGGCTGACTTGGTGATTGTATGCAGTGGATTTTGTAAGTCTGGGCTTAGAGCAAGCCAGACCACCACAAACATGGCTGCTGTTGCTACTGCTGAAGCTGGGGGACCCAGGGACAAGTTTGGGGGGGGAGGATTTGTGATCTTCGTGGATTTATTATATTAACATTTTATCACAGTTCATGTATGTGAGTCACTTCAGCAACATCTTATTTTTTTAGGGTGCTGCTTTTGGTTTTAATGTGATTGCCACCAGAGCTGGAGAGCAGCTGGCTCCTTTTCTGCCTCAGCTAGTTCCTCGTCTTTATCGTTACCAGTTTGACCCTAACCTGGGCATCCGACAGGCCATGACGAGTATTTGGAACGCACTGGTCACGGACAAAGCAACGGCAAGTATCCATGAACCCTGGGCCAAGATTGCACGTGGGTTTAAACCCACTGCTCATCTTTTTTGTGCCTTGTATAGCTTACCTATTTAAACAGAAGAGCTTTCTTTGATTCCTTGCTTTCTCCCTTCAAGATGTCAAAGATGCTCATGGCAACATTTATTAAAATCTCAAAAATGAAAATTATCGAAATGTCTGTGGGGTAGCTGGCTGAGGAAGTGACAGGATAGTCACACGAATGGAATACTGTGTCGATTGGTACTGCCATAGAATAGAGAACATGTCACGGCTCTGCCTTCAAGGAGTTCATTGTTGAGCGGCTAGACAAGGAAACAGGCATTTACTATGTATGGTTTTCTCTCTTGGTTTTCTGTTATCTGGTGGCTTGTCATACTTGATTCCACTTGTAGATGGTAGGATTTCTCAAGGCTTGCCTCTGAATAACTTTTTCTCTCCCAGCTTTATCTTTTGAGCCTAGTGGTTCCAGTGAATATAAATGGCATCTTAATTGTGATGGTTCCCAGCCTTAGACTTTTGGCCCAGACACGACTTGTGTTCCTGACTTCGAGCTGCACATCCAGCTGCCTGCTTGATCTCTTCACTTGGATGTTGTTTCACGATGCCTTCAACTTAACATGTCCAGAACGAGCGGGACTTACCCCTCACTTAGCATCCATCCATTTACCCTTGCCAGGAAACTTGGTATCCTCTTGATTTTTATCTGTTGTACCCCTACTTTCAGTTGAACCCAGTAGCAAATTCAGCTGATTCTGCTACCAAGTATATCTTTAATCTACTCTCTTCTTTCCCTAATTCTTTCCTGGAGAACAGGGTGTCATCTTTCTCTTCTCTTTGTCTTCCTTCATTTAATCAGCAGTAAAAGTGATTAAAAAAAAGATTGTATTGTGCCATTTGGGGTTAAGATCCTTTAGTGACCTCATAGTTGACTTTAAATAAATTCCATGACATGTACCTTATCTTTGCAGTCCCTGCACATGCTGTGGCTTTTCCTCTTCTTCCGTTTGGTGTCAGGTTGATTGTGCTCCTGTTCATGGTGTTGGGCACTTGAGGATTCAGCTGTGAAGGCTCTAGGAGAGTATTTGGTACCCCTGGGTCAGTCAGGATCTAATAGGCCACTTGGCTTTACAGGTCTGAGGCCGGCACACAGGCCGAGGCTCTTGAGATGGGAGTAACCTCTCCTTATGAGTGGAAGGGGATAGATGAGATTGGTCTGTCGCAGTGGGTAGATGAGATAGTGTGGATGAGATCACTGTGGAGAATAGAGAACTGGACATAGGAAGATGTCAAGTTTGTTAAATCTTAGGTGAGTTGTTTACTTTTCTGTCTTGGTTTTTTTACATATAAGCAGGGATAACAACCTTTCCTACCTGTAAGAGTAAAAGTGGAAAAGCTGCAAAAGCCTTAATTTTTTTCCCTTTTTTTAAGATTATACTTATTTATATTTTCAGAGAGAGAGCATGCACATGAGAAGGGGGAGGGGCAGAGGAAAGGCAGGGGCAGAGGGAGAAGCAGGCTCCCCGCTGAGCGTGGAGCCCATGATGGCTGGATCCCAGGACCCTGAGATCATGACCACAGCCAAAGTCAGACACTTACCCGACTGAGCCACCTAGGTACCCCCAAGCCTTAAGTTTTGAGGTCCTTTGGATCAGTATAAAAACTGAGCCTACCATCAGTTAGTTGTTACTACCTAATTATTAAGTGTGTACTCAAACAGAACAGGCTTAAAAGATTCAACTCGCCTTTTGTTGTGAACGATCATAATACTTCTTTATGTGACAGACACAGTACACGTCTGCAGGGATGTGAAGACAAGTCAGGCACTGTCCCTGTCCTTGGGCTCTCAATGTAGTTACATACAATCTGATAGGACATGCTTCAGAAGGTGCGGTAAGGACAGAGGAAAGTAGGCTGGTTTTCTCCGGGAGGGGACGCCTGATTTGTACCTTGCAGAACAAGTAGGAATTAGTCAGGCAAGCAAGAGAGGGAAGGGAACTGTAGGGAGAGGTAGTATGTATCAAGGAATAAAGGTGAGAGAGTACATGATAACCTCTGGAGCTAGATTGGTCACAGAGGGCTTTGTATCTGTGCCTGGGTGGTTGGATTTTGTTCTCATGTCCTGAGGAAGACAAGAGAATCAAGTTTGCATTTTAAAATGATCATTCTGGCAGCTGTCAGCAAGCAGAGTGGGGAGAGACTTGGGGGCTGAGACTCCAGAGACACTTAGACTGTTACTACAGAGACATGGTGTGGTTGAGAGATTTCAATCACTTGACTGTTGATGAATTGCACGTTATAAATATTATCTTTTTTCTTTCATTAGGTGGATAAATATTTGAAGGAAATCCTTCAAGATTTGGTCAAGAACCTTACCAACAATATGTGGCGAGTTCGAGAATCCAGGTACCATTTTTGGAAATAGAAGACTAGTCAAATATAACTGATTCCCCACCCCCTCAAATTTCCAAGCTTTATACTTTATGCAAAAGGAATAAATTAGTGTTACTAAAAAGCATATTTTTGGTTGGCTTAGAGAGTTCTCTCTACTTAACTATTTAAAACACTAAAAAAAACCCCAACTCTAGTCAGTGGTTTTTCTAAATTATTTTAGTTGTATGACATTAAAGAAGAGCACTTGTTAAATTGGTAGACATTAAGATATATACTGTCATAACTTTGTAGGGTGTCATTTACTTACATATTTATATAATTTATTCAGTACCTGTTATGTGCTTGTCAGTGTGCTATGTGGGGTACATTGGTAAATAAAAATTAATGTCTCCTCCCAGAGAGGCTGTACTGTAGTTGTGGGATGCGGACATCTGATGAACATACATGCCACATGCGTGGGGGGTGTTTGAGGCACCAAGGAGAGAACAGGCCTTGCTGTCCAGGAGTCCCCCGGGGGGTGAGAACTGGAAATACAGGCGGAATTCGTATTCTTGTTTGGTACGAGTGTTTCATCATAAAAGGTTTTGAGCTTTCTTGATCATAAACTTGAACACCAAATTGTTTATTTTCAGCTGTTTAGCTCTGAATGATTTACTGAGAGGAAGACCTCTAGATGACGTCATTGATAAACTTCCAGAAATTTGGGAAACTCTTTTTCGGGTACAAGATGATATCAAGGTATTACAGAAACAAGTTTGCAGTTATTCATAGAATGACTTTGATTAATAACTGGGATTGTTAAAATATGAAATACGTATTTCAAAATTCACTTTCTAGACAATTTTAAGAGACTACAATTTCCTCCCAGAGTTTCAGTCTGGATGTGTCTGTGATGGTGCCAGGTTGGAACCCTTAGATCTAAATTGAATTGACTTTTTTCTTTTTTTTTTAAAGGTGTCTGCAGCCTTTTTTTCAATAGAGATTTCATGATGTTATGGATTAGGACAAGGAACAGTTTAGAAATAATCCAGACACCCTCTGCTTTGATCAGTTTTATAAATTAGATCATTTATTCCCATAACTTGACCAGTTCCTTTGAACCTTTGAATTTTTCCTGGGCAATCTAAATTTTATGTATTTTGATATCTCACCATTAGGATTAGGCACTTTTACTTTTCTTCTCGCTTTATTCATTAGAGATTTTTAAAAGTCTTTTAGAATACCCATATAGATGTTTATATGTTTGCATTTATAATACATTTAGTTTCTAAACTGTTATAAAAAGATTTGTTTACTTTTAGAGAGAGAGGGAGGGAGATGAGTGTAGGGCAGGGGCAAAGGGAGAGGGAGAGAGCCCCAAGTAGACTCTATACTGGGTGCAGAGCCCCATGTGGGGCCTAGTCTCACAACACTGAGATCCTGACCTGAGCCAAAACCAAATGTTGGGGACTTAATTGTGCCACCCAGGCACCCCTAAACTATTATACTTGTAGCCATATTTTTGTAAGGTCAGAATAGGTCATACCTAAAACAATATATACCATTATAATATGTTCCTTGATGGACAGGGAGCCTAATGAAACACTGTTTTTGTTGTTGTTGTTGTTGTTGTTTTTTTACTTGGTATTGAAAGTAGGAGTCAGAGGCCATTAAATACACGTTGTGGGGTGGATGGGAATGAAATTAATGTGTACCATGCCATACTTTCCTCATTTTTAGGAATCCGTACGGAAAGCTGCAGAACTAGCTCTGAAAACTCTGAGCAAGGTGAAAACTCTTACCTTATTTTGGGAGTGAAGTGGGGCAGGGCTCTCTGTGACCAGAGCAAGAATGACTTAGTTTTTGTCATATTAAATGACATTGAGTTGCAGTGACATGAAGTAACCGGCTTCATGTTATAGTTCAGTGTTCTCACAGTGAATGACAAACTAGGTGCCATTATACTCAAATACTAGGATTTTTAGCATAGAATATGTCTGTCTCTTTATATGGTCAGCTTCTGTTGGCATTTACATAAGGTATCACTTGCATTTGACCCTGAAGAACACATTACTTGTTTAGATCCAGCCACAGCTACCTCCTCTCTTGTTATTGCTATGGTTTTGTGTTCAGCTGCCTTGCTTGTTTATGAGGTTGGCAAGCTTTTTGAAACTAGTCTCTTACTTGAACTTGATTTTATGGTATTTCTGGGACTTCTAGGTTCTAGCTATCCAGACTTGCCGTAGATTACATCCTTATTAAGCAGTAAAAACCAGGTTTGAATCCAGGTGTTTCTTATTCCTGATTTGTGTTCTTGACCACTGTATTATGCTGCCACCCAAAGTCCTTGATGATGATACCTTCAGCCTTCTGCAAAGCGCTTTCTTATAAATTTTCCTATTTCTTTTTCAACTGTTGCCTGTCTCACAAATGAGAAGATCAAAGCTTAGAGTGTGGAAGGCATTACCCAGTTCCCTGTTAGGTGTTGGCAGATGGAGGACTCTTCTCTTTCTCCCCAAAGTGTCATGGAAAGTTGGTCCATTCACTTATCCTTTTCTATGGCTATGGGAAATAGGAAGTATTTTGTTTTATTGGGTAAGAGGTCAGTTTCACTAATTTCCATGCTCTGTGTAAGGTTTGTGTGAAAATGTGTGATCCCGCCAAAGGAGCAGCTGGCCAGAGAACCATCGCTGTCCTTCTGCCTTGCCTTCTGGACAAAGGAATGATGAGTCCTGTGACAGAAGTTCGAGCCCTCAGGTGTGAATCTGCTGATAAAGTGAATGGATTTACTTAGTTTCTAGCCGTTCAACAGAGATAGTGTTTCTCTCAGTGTTAGAGTCTTCAAAGTATGGAGAAAATGAGTTGAGAATACATTGAGGTGACCCAAGAGCATTTGTGAAAAGTTCTGAGGCAGAGTGTTTTCTCAAAAACAAACATTCTCATGGGAACTTTGCTTTTTTGGACCCACATCCCGCTGTTTTGTTTGACCTTGTCTAAGGTGTGTCACCGTGTTGCCATTGGCGTCTGCCCTCCGCACGCATGTCTTCCTGTGAGGCCCCAGTCCCTGGGGGAGGGGGGGTTGTTGCTTACTGGTTATACCATTTAGTAATATTTCATAGATAACCAGGTTGAAAATAATTTCTACCACCTGCAACAATGAAATACTAAAAAAATACACTCATATGTTTAGATATATTATGCCCATTTTGTAAAATTCAACAGCGAGAGATTCCAGTTTGTTTTAAACTAGAGCCTTATTTAGGTATTTTATCTGTCACTTTTATTTCACTCTTAAAATTAGATCCTATTAATAGTACCAGCAGTATTTCATACTAATAGTAACTCTTACTGCTACTAATAAAATAGTTAATAAGGGAAGGTTTTTTTTTTGTTTTTTTTTAAAATTATTTTAGAGAGAGCGAGTATGTGCATGAACAGGGGAAGGGGCACAGAGGGAGAGAGAGAATCCTGAAGCAGACTCCTTGCTGAGTGTGGAGTCCAGCATAGGGCTGGATCCTAGGACCCAGAGATGATGACCTGAGCCAAAACCAAGAGTTAGTGGCTCAATTGACTGAGACACCCAGGCTCCCCGAGGTTTTTTTGTTGTTGTTTATTCGTTTGCTTTTAAGAATTCACATAATAAAGGCAAAGGAATGATAAAGCTAAGATATTACTGTTTTGCTGACCTCCTTAAAATAATCTAGGGTAATGATCATTAGTGGCTCCTAAATCCACTGATCAAAGGTTGTTGGAAACTTTAAATGGATGGTCAGGAGAACCAAATTTGAATTCACTGACCACTCTTAATAGCACAAAAAAAAAGACAAGCAGACATTATATGCATCTTAATATGATAGAATAGGACATGTATATCACCACCTACAAAAGATTCATGGTAAAAAAAAAAAAAGAAAAATTGAACCTGAACCTGATTTAGCCTAAAGATCTATATAAGGGACTGAAAAACATTTTAAATGATACCATTAAAATATACAGTGAGGACAAATAAATTATAAGGAAAAAGAGGAGAGATGATTGAAAAGGATTTAAGAAATGCAGTAAATTGCAATGTGTGGGTGGACTCTGGATGCGATTCCAACAAACTAACTTTATATATATATTTTTACATTTCATTTATCTTTTGAGTGAGAGAGGTGGGGAGGGTTGGGAAGGGCAGAGGGAGGGAGAGAGAATCAGACTCCAAGCCCTATGTGGAGCCCTATGTAGGGCTCGATCTCAGAGCCCTGAGATCGTGACCTGAACCAAAATCAAGAGTTGGATGGACGTTTCACTGATTGAGCTGCCCTGGTGTCCCCCCCACAACAAGCCAACTCTTAAAGATACTTGGTTAACAGAGAAATTTGGTTATCAAATAGTATGAAAAAAGTTACTAATATTTTCTAGTTTTGAAAGTGGTATTTTGATCATAGTAAAGAATTTTTGCCTTTTAGTGATGCATAGTAAAGTTTAGTTAGGAGATACTTCAAATTAATATGATACGGGGGGGAAGTGTGCTTGTGTGTATGGAGGAGGTATAAATGAAACAAAATTGGTCAGAAGTTGCAAAGGGCTGAACTGGGTAGAGAACATGTACAATTTCATTTATGATTCTCTTTCACATATGCTCAAATTTCTATAATAAAAAGCAAAGGAAAAAAACAGTGCTAAGAGCAGACACTGTAACCATATTAATGTGTTCCTGAATACTATAAACCACAGAACATTCTCATGACTATATTTGTAGAGCTTCTTGTTTTTGTCAAAAGGACTTAGGAGTTGTATTTTGTGTGTCTGTAGCATTAACACCCTTGTGAAGATTAGCAAAAGTGCGGGAGCCATGTTGAAACCACATGCACCAAAACTTATCCCAGCTCTGTTGGAATCCTTAAGTGTACTGGAACCCCAGGTTCTCAATTATTTGAGCCTCCGGGCTACAGACCAAGAAAAGGTGAGTTGCTAGCACAGACATATTGGTGAGTCTCAGGGAGGAAAAGCCTTGCTAAGGTACTGAGTTCCATCTGAACAATCTTTCCAGCATCTTCACCACTCTTGAAATAACTCGACACCTATGACTACGTGCGAGTTGTGTTTGGGGAGTAGAAGGGAGCATGAGGAGGGCTCTCACATACTGTTTTGCGAATTGGATGAAAACTAATGCTTCCATTAAAAAAATTCATTTCCATTTATTTAACACAGTTTTTTGTACATATTTATTTTTTTAGGGGTTGGTTCTCTACCTTCGGGATCCTTCTGTGGACTGCTCTTTTCCTAAAGTAAAGAGGGATTTGCATCTAGACTTTGGCGTGGTCCAAAATTATTCTGCTTTTCAGAGATCCTGTGGTTGCCTCAACTGATCAAAGTTCTAAAAAACATTGTAGATGAAACATTTACTGTGGAAAAAGTAACGCAGAAGGGGAGAAAGTAATCCCCTAGGAGTCCCCTCTCCCCTTCCGGGTGCCCACTCTCAGTAGTCTCCTGGATCTGTTTTGAAATTCCTTGGTCCAAACCCAAACAAACACACTAATTTAAAAATAGACTGTGAATGTTGTTCTATAACTTGCTTTTTTGTTATTGACAGTATATCATATCTGCACATAGAGCTATTCCATTGTTTTTAACGCATGCATAGTATTCTACAGTGAGGTGATTTCCCATTTTGGTCAGAGAGATAATGCAGCATCAACAGTTGGGCCTGTTCTGTTTCTTCCACACCTTTGCCAACACTGAATAATCAGGCTGATGGGCAGGAATCTCACTGTTCTAATTTACACGTTCCTGTTACTAGGGCTGTCCATTGTCTGATTGTATTGTGTTAGTCACTTACATTCACTTACATTCTGTGAATTGTGTGTTTCTGTTCCATGCCTGGTTTTGTGTGTGTTGGTGTTTTCACATTGGCCTCTGCTTAGGACTGTCACAGCTCTGTTGTGTACACTGCCAGTGCTCTCTCCCAGTTTGCTATTTGGTTTTTACCTTGGCTAAACTATTCTGATAGCCGGCTCCCTTGCCCTTTGCCTCTCATGTTGTTGTTTCTTCTCTACCTTCTCTGTTCTTCGTTGTTTTCTTTTCAGCAGTGGACTCGCCCTGTCTACGTTCCCACAGCATGTTTACTAGTGCTAAGAATCAGGGAATGGAGTCTAGCCCACACTTTGCAGCCTTAGGCCTGTCACCTCTATACGCCTTCCTTTCCTCATTGACTATGTGTATATAGTTAACCTGTCCTGCAGGGTCATCGTTAGACTGAAATACCATTATAGATAATGGAGATCCTTTACGAAGTTAAAGCAGAAAAACATATAACATTTATTGGTTAGATACAATTTTTTAAAACCTTAGGTAGAAATTTATTTAGCCTATTTGCGTATTTAGTGGATGGAGAAGCTGAGGCTCAGGGAGGCTGATGACTTGCTCAGAGCCACACTGTGTTTGTTAATTTCTAACTCTTGTCTGAATTTCTCACCTGCAGTGGGATGCTGCCTCCATAGGTAATTGTTGAATGGAGCTCAAAAGAACTTAGAGTTGTTGGACTTAACATTTGAGTTTGCTTTACATGTATATTATTTTTTAAAAAAATTCCTCTGGAAGTAAAGCCATTTTATGGGGGTGTATGTGGGTTCTTTTTCATTGATTGAATATGATGAGTGACTTGAATTTGTGTTCTCAGGCTGCGATGGATAGTGCTCGACTCAGTGCTGCCAAATCCTCTCCCATGATGGAAACGATCAACATGGTCAGTGCCTAATGTAATAAGAAAGTTTGTTTATTTGCTTACCTTAGAGTGTAATTTTTCAGTCTTCACGGCCTATTAAATGAAGTAGAGATTTAAAGGATGAGTCAAACAGCTATTGACCCTAGTTTTTTCTTAGTGTAGTTCTTTTTTTCCTTTTCTCGATTATTAAATGGAATAAATCATTTTCTGAATACTAGAATCCGTTAGTCTAGATTTGTGTTACATAGAAGAAAAATATATTAGAAGATTCCTCCATAAATCTATATCTCTTTTGGCCTGCCTGTTTAGAAAGGTTCAGATAGTTGTCTCTGCCTGAGCATGGTCTTTGGGAGGACCTAGGAAGGTATAAGCTGGAGGTGTTCAGTGAAGGTGCATAGCATAAAAGGTAGGGGAAGAGAACTGGGCAATGCTGAAATGCTTTAGTTGTTAGAAGGGATTTGCAGAAAAGGGCTGGCTGGCACTGAATTTGTAAATTCTAAACATACTGCAGTATGGGACTAGGGGTCACTAAAGGCTAGAGAGCCAGCTCTGCTGGGCATATCCTGGAGTGGTTAACTGACAAATTGGGAGCTATTAGAAATTATTTTGTTAAGCAAATTGCAAGGCTGGACAAGAGAAGAAGATATTTTTTACTATCACCAAAAATTTGTTCTAAAGATATTATGTCTTAGTTGGATTATTGAGAGGGAAAAGGAATCTTAAATAAATAGGAATGATTTACAAACAACTTTTGGATATGCTCATTAATAATAGAATATATATCATTGCATCTTTAAAAACATAGTGTAGCAAATTTGGCAAAGAAGTTGACTTTAATAAGATGGCTTGGTGCAGGGGCAGAGGAAGGGAGGGAAGAATGAAACAATATGGGTTTGTGGGGAGACAAACTTGTCGTAAGAGACTCAATCTCAGGAAACAAACAGGGTTGCTTGGAGGTGGGGGGGGTGGGAGGGATGGGGTGGCTGGGTGATGGACATTGGGGAGGGTATGTGCTATGGTGAGAAAAAAAAAGGATGGTTTGGTAGGGCAGGCCTGCTGAAAGTCAGTTTTTAATCTCTGTGTTTTACACTAAATATGGATTGGTAAGGAGGAATAGTAGGCCCAGAGAAATTCTTTCTTGGGGAATCCTGATTTATTTTCTCCTTTAGTAAGTCAGTTTTTTTCATGATTTTTTAAAAAGATTTTTATTTATTTGATAGAGCATGTGAGCTGGGAGAGGGGCAGTAGTGGAGGGAGAGGGACAAGTGGACTGCGTGCTGCACGTGGGGCCAGACTCGGGGCTCAGTCTCGTGATCCTGAGATCATGACCTGAGCCGAGATCAGGAGTTGGACACTCAACCGAGTGAGGCATCCAGGTGCCCCAGTTTTGTTTTAATGTTGAACTACTGATGAATGACTTTTCTGTTTGTACTACAGTGGTGGTTTTTATGTTGAAATCAGTGCAAACTGAAACTAGCAGTTTTTCAACTTCATGTCAAATCCAGTGGGTTCATATTTGACACGGCAGCTTTTAATTGATGCAGTACTGACTTCATCATTTTCTAAGGTTAACTTTATTTTTATTTTCCCAAAGTGCCTGCAGTATCTTGATGTCTCGGTGCTTGGTGAGCTCGTTCCTAGATTATGTGAATTGATCAGAAGTGGTGTGGGTCTTGGAACTAAGGTAAGTAAGCATATTTTTCACAAGTGGAATTTGCATCTTCATTAGTTGGGTCCACAAAAATATAACAGCCATCATGTTTGAAATTCATATTTCTCTGTAAAACTTAATAAAAATACATTAACCATTTTGTTTCTGTGGTTGCACTAATAACTTAAAATATGTAACTCATTCAGAATAGAAAACATGTGACTTATTCGATAAATAGTCTCTGACTTTTTCAGTGGGACCCTTTCTGTCCCCTGGTTGCCGTGTACATGCCCTCTGGGTCCCCGCTGGGATCAGTCATTGATGGCAGTGGTTGTGTAGGTATCAAGGCAGGGATGGTGGTTTTAGGTGGTGATGAGCATTTTCACGGGGGCCAGCAGGTATTTGGCTAAATTGTCTTCCTCTCCAAGATCTTTCAAGAATCAGACCCTGTCCCCTCACTTTAAAGACCCAACTCACATTTTTTTCTCTTGACAAAATTAATACTTGCTTACATTATAACAGTTTTGCATTTTAGATCAGGAGAAGGTTAAAGATCGTGCATGAAGTTTAGTACCCAGAAGTAATCGCTATTAATAGACCACAGCATTTTCCTCTAATTTCCTTTCTGTGCACGTGTCTGCCACAGCATCCTCTTTAATGGCCAGAGGGTGAGGCCTCTCTTATGTGGCTGTAGCATCATGTATTTCAGTCCACCAGGGAGTATCAGATTTGTTTTCAGCTGTTTTGATATTAAACAGAGCACTGTGATGAACATCTTTGGACAGACCTGAAGCTATTTTCTTTTGTTAAATTTTTAGATTTTTAATTTAATTTAAAATTAAATTTTTCCTGTTAGAACAAGGATGACCAAGTTAACCTGTGTGACCCTCCAAAAAATTGTATTTCGTTTTCCTTCATCGTTGTAGTGTATGTGAGAGCACACATCTTCCTACTGAAAGCCTTGAAAAAAAAAAATCCTCGTGTTGCTAATTTAAAATAAGGACCTTCCTCTTTCCAGATTGAATCCTGCAGGGGCTGTTAGGCTTCATCTATTTCTCATCTTTAAATCATTGACACCTAAGACAAAGGGTTTGAGAGACAGAACATTGTGACCATCACATTTAGACCTTTGCCTTTGTAACCCTGTAGGGAGGCTGTGCCAGTGTCATTGTGTCATTAACTACTCAGTGTCCCCAGGACCTAACACCTTACTCAGGTGAGTTTGTCAAAACCGTGTGTGGCGATACTTAGGTATGGCCATATCTTGTGTGACAAGGTCTTTTAAAAAATTAAGTATCATTCAGACAGGCTTGTGATCTTCTATATTTTTTCTGCCTTTAAACTCCCTCTTCTACCTTTGCTTCTTTGTTCACAAGAGGTATAGCGATGATCAAGTTTAGCAAGTGTTCACTGTTTTTTAAGTATTAGATTAATTCTTACTGGTTATAAGGAGGTAAGAGTATCTGACATTTTGTAGGATTTATTTACAATTTATACTTAATTTTACGTCGGCATTTTTCTCTTCTTGGATTGGCTCCTCAATGGGCCTAATGAAGTGCATGTATCTAGCTCTCATCTTTGCAGCTTTCCCCACAATATTCTAGACACAGATTGATGTTTAATTTTGTATTGGGTGAAGGGAAGCAAGTGGATAGTACACATGTAACATACAGGCGTTCTAAACTAGCATGGAATAAATCAAATCATTACAGGGTTAAGTTTGTTTTGGTCCTGGGAAGAGAGCAGAACATTTGGTCAACCAAATATCAGATTTTTCTTCACGATTTCTGACAGGTAAACTTATGAGTGCTTTGCTTAGTGGCCTGACAGATCGGAACAGTGTAATTCAGAAATCTTGTGCGTTTGCCATGGGCCATTTAGTTCGGGTGAGTTGAAGTTCTTATTTAATTAAGTATTTATACTTTGATAATTATAAAGAAATAAATGGGGATTGTTTTCTTTTTCAGACCTCACGGGATAGCAGCACCGAGAAGCTCCTGCAGAAGCTTAATGGCTGGTACATGGAGAAAGAAGGTACCTTTTTTTCTTCTCACTTGTATTTTTATTTTATGTTATTTACTGAGGATTTATTTATTTTAGAAGAGAGAGTGAGAGAGAGTGCGCTCGAGAGTCGGGGGACAGAGGAAGGGGACAGAAACAGGCTCCCTGCTGAACTAGGAGCCAGAGGAGGGGTGGGGCTCCCTCTTATGATCCTGAGATCATGACCTGAGCCAAAATCAAGAGTCGGACTGTTAATGGACTGAGCCACCCAGGCGCACCCCTCTATTATTTTTTAATTTAAATGTTAACAGTCTAGTAAAGCAATATAAATCAGGTCTTGCTGTCTGTGATATTATGTGCTTTGCTGGGAACATTTGATTGATGTTACTGATTTGTTTGGTTGTGGGGCAAGCTGAGCAAGAATCTAGTTCGATCAATCAGTTACCCTAACAACAGAAAGTATCTTAAAGGTGAGTGTATTTCTGCTCCTCTTCAGAACCCATCTACAAGACCTCTTGTGCTTTGACCGTCCACGCTATTGGACGGTACAGCCCTGATGTACTGAAGAACCATGCCAGGGAAGTGCTGCCTTTGGCATTTCTGGGCATGCATGAGATTGCTGAGGAGGAGAACTCCGAGAAAGAAGAGTGTGACTTATGGACGGAGGTGTGGCAGGAAAACGTACCTGGTTAGTAATCAGTGCTTGTGAGTTCATCCTGTTTCTTAAGAACCACAGCTGGAGTGCTTACTCCTCTTTCTCATTTCTAAACTCCTATAGTTACTTTCCCAGGATGGCCGTGTGTCCCGTCTGGTGTTAAGCCTATCCGAATTGCTGCCTTCTCAAGGTGGATGCTAGGCTCTTCCCTCTCCTCCCTCTTTGCTGTCAATGTGAGAGACTATCTGCCCAAGTGAAGTAGAGCTTTACCGATTCGAGTTGGGAGTGAGTGGTGATTTTATGTTCCCTTAGAGTATTATTTTAGAGTCATTCTTCTTCTTCTGTACTTCCCCTTCACATGTGTAAATGGATGACGACCATTTGTATGACACCCTCCTGTGGGCATATTCAAGTTCATGAAGTCCGGACTCTTGTGAAAATACATGACACCCCTGCTCTCTGGCTCTTTCAGAGACTGGCGGGGTCTAACTGTTGAGGGTTCTTGCTTTAGACTGATGGTCATTGACTTCTTTTCAGATTAAAAAAAAAATGCAGTTAATTCATTTTGTCACCTAAAAGTTGCTTTAATTTTGCTTTTCATAACCTAGGTTCCTTTGGTGGCATTCGGTTATACCTGCAGGAGTTGATTACCATCACCCAGAAGGCTTTGCAGTCTCAGTCTTGGAAAATGAAAGCCCAGGGTGCAATTGCCATGGCTTCGATTGCGAAACAAACCAGCTCCCTAGTACCTCCATATCTGGGAATGATACTGACAGCTTTACTGCAAGGCCTGGCTGGAAGAACATGGGCAGGAAAGGTAAAGGAACCATTCATGCCCAGTTAAGTTTAAGGCCTCCTTGAAGGATTATGACTTCGTCTTTCATTTTCTATAAAAATTAGAGTCTGGTTTTCTGGGATGTCAGATGGATTGTTTTTGTGAACCACATTTCCTAGCCAATGGGAAGCTTTGGGTAAACTTTACCTGATTAAATATGCTATTTCATCAAAGTGTAACCCACATGGTTTTGAATATTACATGGTAGGGCTGGGAGTTGATTTTTACTTATCATGTTCAGCTTTCCAAGAGAGGTCTTAAATCGCTTGGTCACCATTTTGTCCCTCTTGGCCTCATGAACAGATCAGGATCCGGCACACATCAAACTGAGTAGCAAGGCAAGCTGCGTCTAAACCGGGAGCTGAGCCCACCCATCCCTGAGTCCTGTGACTTCGTCACACTGTACACAGGGGTGATATGGGGCAGTTAGAGTGAACACTCAGTGGGGAAGATGAGACTGTGGCAGCATATCCCAGTCTCCTTGATGTTGTCACAGTTGGTAGTGGCCAGCGCTGCACCAGAGAAGAAGTGTTGGACTGGGAATCAGAATCCTGTGATTGACACGTCCACCTGTTGACCTTGGGCAAGTCAGGCCTCTAGGCTTTATGAATCAGAGATGAAGACAGTCGTCCTGCTCTTGTGGTTTGGAGTAAAAACCTGCGGACGTGCTTTTTAAATAGTCAAGTGCATTAAAGATAAGACGACTCTGGTTCATTTTGGTCATCGTAGTTCTTGAGGATTCCTGAGGTGATAGTATGTAGAATGGAAGTGACACCTGTGTGCTTAACAGTGTTCCCTCATCTTTCAACCCTTCAGGAAGAGCTGTTGAAAGCCATTGCCTGTGTAGTGACAGCTTGTAGGTAAGTGTTCTTTCAGTAAAGATGCCATTTCTTAAACTGAACCCCAAAGCTGAAGGCTTTATTACCTGTCTGATGCTTTTGTGTGGCTCCTCTAGTGTGGAGCTGGGGAAGCCTGTGCCCAGTCAACCCAGCACTAATGAGATTCTCCAGGCTGTCCTGAAGGAGTGCTGCAAAGAGAATCTCAAGTACAAGATTGCAGCCATCAGCTGTGCGGCGGATGTCTTGAAGGCCACCAAAGAAGACCGATTCCAGGAGTTTTCTGATATTGTCATACCTCTCATCAAGAAGGTAATGATCACCTGTATCCTCTTAGGTCTAGTTTAGGCTTAAAAACTAAGCTTTTTTAGTTTTTAGAAGAGTTTCCTGGCATCCTCTTTACTTATTTTGTTAGGATTAGTGTAGCTGCAAATAGCAGAAGATCCCAGAGTATCATAGCCTCAAACAAGATAGTTGAGGCATTGGCTCGATAGTTGGCTCTTGGCAGCTGCTAGCTCTGCCTTTCCTGGAGTGTGGCCACTGTCCTTGTGGTTCACAGTGTCACTGCCTTCCAGGCGGGTAATGGCCAAGGAGATGAAGAAAGGATGGAGGGTGGAAGTCAGCACGTCCGTTCTCTCTCAAGGAGAGTTCTCGGACATTGCTGCATGACATGTGCACTTGTGTTGCATCGGCCAGTGCTTAGCCAGTTGGCCCCAGCTCTGCTTTACGGGAGGCCCAGGAGGGCGGTCCTCTAGGTCTACCCTCCACAGGGGGAGGGGAGAGTAGGTGGTTCTTTTTAAGCAAAGCAGAAAGATGAATTTGTCACGGGGGTTTCACCCTGTACGGGAGAAGCTCAAGGCTGTGGGGACAGTGATGTCCAAGAGTGAGCGCTGGAGTGAGTGGATAATCTCTGACCTACTGGTGATAGGCTTTGCCTTTTAAGCGTGTGCAGAAGCCGCCCCAGGCATCCAGAGCGAGTACAGGAAGCTCAGAGGGACTGCTGGTTCCTGTCTCTGCCATCTGTTGAGGGACTTTAGTCAAAAAGACTTTAGTTTCATTTGGAAAATGAAGTACTCATTTTGTAAATATTGGGCACTGGTTCAGAGAAAAAGAAGTTAGGGCGTATCATTTATTTTTTTGTGAAACACGAAATATTTTAAATAACATTTTTATTGCTTGTGTTGCTGCTAATCTGCAGTTTTCTTTCAACAGTAAGACTGTTTAAAAAATTTCTGTTACATGGGGTGCCTGGGTGGCTCAGTTGGTTAAGCGACTGCCTTCAGCTCAGGTCATGATCCTGGAGACCCGGGATTGAGCCCCACATCGGGCTGCCTGCTCGGCAGGAAGCCTGCTTCTCCCTCTCTCACTCCCCCTGCTTGTGTTCCCTCTCTGCCTGTGTTTCTCTCTGTCAAATAAATAAAATCTTTAAAAAAAAAAAAAAAACAAATAAAAAATTTCTGTTACATAATGATAGTACGTGGATGGGAGACCTGGGTTTTCAATGTAGTATATCACCAGCTAGCTTAATGAGTCACTTCTCAGTGTGTTTGCTTTTCTTATTAAGAAAGAGTTTGGATTGAGAGGGTTGCCAAGTTCTTGCATCTTTAATCCCATGATTCTAGTGCAGGTCTTCTTATGTTATGTTTAAAATCCTACACATACGGTATATTTTTCACTTTTCCTAGCAGATTCCTTTAAAGGATTTTCCGAATTTATTCGAGAGGTGTACAGTATTTCTGTAACGGATTCTTTTTACAAATAGGAAGACCCGTGGCAGAGAATTTAGTATTTAATTCTTGGCTGACCTCTCCTCTGGTACCCTGATGGTTTGTGGTCCCCCTGTCACTTTGACGGAAAATAAGTTTGCTTTCCTTTGGATGTACCCTAGAACTCCCCTGAAAGCATTGGGGTTCGGACAAGCAAAAATGAAGATGAGAATGAGAAGGAAAAGGAGCTGCAGCTGGAGTGTCTGCTGGGAGCCTTTGAGAGCCTGGGCAAAGCCTGGCCCCGAAACGTGGAGACCCAACGTAAGCACACAGCCTGCACTCGGACACATGCTGTCACCAGAGGTCACTGGACAAGAGCAAGGATGCTCTGTGTGACAGATCACAGTTATTGTTTGTTGTGTAATGAGCACGCAGCATGGATTGTACTCCTCCCTGAGCAGATGATCTCGTTGACTGCTCTGACGGGTTGTCGAGGGCTGCTGCTCTAACAGCACCACGGGCCGGGTGGCTTCAACCACAGAAATGATTTTCTCACGATTCTGGAGGCTGGGAGTCTGAGATCAAGGTGTTGGCAGTGTTGGCTTCTTCTGACTCCTCCCTTCTGGGCTTGTAAATGGCCATCTCTGTCTGTGTCCTAGTCCCTTCTTATGAGGACACAGGTTAGACTGGATTGAGGCCCACCCTAATGAGCTCTTGACACACCTGTCCCCATCTTTCAGTATGGTCACCTTTTGAGGTACTCGGTGTTAGGACTTGAACATATAAATCTCAGGAACACAGTTTAACCCGTAACAATCATGGTAAATTTTATGTAGATAGTTTTAGGCCATAAAAAGAATTTGGGTACTCTTTATGATGCTTTGTTCCGAGGAATCTGTAGGATTTACTAGTGGCTTCTTTTCATCTCGAAGTTAAGAGCTTATTACCAAATCTTCAGTAAAGAGGTGAAATCTGTATCTCACTGAGAAACTGACACCATTCTGAGAGATTTTGAAAATTGAACATATATTTCCAAAGGATTAAGTAAATAACCAGTAAGCCTTTGTTGTTGGTTGAGGTTGTAGCTTGTTCAGAGGGCCTTAAGCGCGGGCCAGCGCTGCTTCTGAGTTCCCTCGTGCTGGTTCCGGCAGTGCCCCTTGCTGGACAGCTTAATGTTCTCGAATGTCATACAGAGTATGGTTGATTATTCAGGACTGGATATGTCTGAACTCAGACTTAAGGATGTCTTTGAGCCTTGCCATTTTTTGAGCTTTATATAGCATATCTGCTATGTATTGGAAGGATTTTCCAAACGATGGCGATTTGTTAAGCGGCCATATTTCTTGGTATTATGTTGAGGACTGCAGCGGGAGTCTACTTTATTGACACCGTTAGGACTTCTAACTTTTGCTTGATAGGTTGAAAAGTTAAGTAGGGAATTCTATAAAAAAAGGTGACACACATCTCAAAACAAAGCAGTTTATTTTTGTAGAAGGCATAGGAATGTACGTTCATTTGCTAGTTATTGAGAGGGGAGGACCAAGGCCTTTGAGAATTGAACTGTTCCACACAGGCTTCTTATGCACATCTGCCATTTCCAGTTTCTGTTTCTTTATAGTGGAAAAAGAACTTACAGTTTCTTATGAAGCAAACAAGTGCAACATTCTCCTAGATTTGTACCACCATGCACCATTTATGAGCCATACTAAATTTTACAGCATTTAAAAAATAACTACTTTGTTGAGTTTTATACTCCTTCTCATCAGTTAGCATAATATTAATTATGTAATTATCACAAGTGCAGTTGATTTGGAATCAGGAACCGGCCAGGCGCCGAAGCTGGTGTGTGTCCCAAGTTGAGTTCCCTGCCTCCACAGAGTTCCGCTTTCTCTGTTCCTAGGAGAGCGAATGTTTACAAACAGTTACATAGGACCCTTGGGGCGGGGTAGGGGCTGTTCCCGGCCAGGGAAGTTTGGGAATTGGGCACAAAGTCATGCCAAAATTTTTTTGAGATTTCATGGCTGTAATGAAAGGCATTTGTTATTTTATTTTTATCCTCTCTCCTACTCTCCTCTCTCTATCCCTTTGTCTCTGCTCCAATGTCTGTGTCCCTCACTCGCTCCATCTCTTATCCCTGCATGCTCTCTGCCCCACTCTCCCTAGGTTGTTACCGTCAGGAGCTGTGCAAGCTGATGTGTGAACGGCTAAAACTGAGCACGTGGAAAGTGCAGCTCGGAGTCCTACAGTCCATGAATGCCTTTTTTCAGGGGTAATTTCCCTTTGTAGTTCAGTCATTTGTTTTTGTCTCCCCCACTTCCTTCACATTTTATAGTGAATCAGTGGAATTCTTTTATTTTAAAGCTGAAAACTGCAGTGACATCATAAAGTGATATATGCAGATAGAAATGATTTGTGCCAGAAAGGTTTTAGAATGTTCCTTCATAACTAGCCCTTTGTGTCTTGCTTTCTGATTTATACAGATTAATGCTTTTGGAAGAAGAACATGCAGATCCTGAGGCTTTGGCTGAAATTCTCCTTGAAACTTGTAAATCAGTCACCTATTCTTTAGGTGAGTGTGGTGAGCTGTTGGTGATAAGGAGTCCTATTGTTAAAGCTCAAGTAGTGAGGCTTCCTGTGCTCCCTCCCTCGTGCTGGGAGCTAGATTTGTGGAACAGCTGCCGAACTACTTCATCTCCTTGACCTGTGGCCCCATGCTATGCTGTGTTAATGTGGAGCTGTAATTCAGGATTTTAACCCCTAGATTGGGAAGGTGTTTTTGATAGGTGGTGGTGGTGGTTGTTTTTACTTTTATTTGGAAATAATTTCAAACTTTCAGAAAAGCTGCAGTTTTAGTACGTATAATACTTGTATGTCCTTCACCCAGAGTCACCTGTTAATGCTAATTACTTCATCATTTACTCTGTACACATTTTTTTCTGGAACCATTTGGCAGCATGTTGCTGAAGACATGTGCTTTAACTCCTGAGCTCTTCAGTGCGCCTTCTTCGATGACCGTCTTGGTACCGTGACTGGCCATAGGTTGTATGATGCTGACGCAGTGGCCTGAGTCAGATTTGTACCATTCATATTTTAGGTTCGGTCGACAGTGTTCTTCTATAGACTTTTTCCCCCTCCCCTTCAGTAAGGAATCCAAGATTATTTATTGAATTTAGCCGTCGTGTCTTTTTAGTTTCCTTGAGTCTGGGACACTTCCTCAGCCTTCCTTTATCTCATGTGACATTGACAGTTTTGAAGAAAAGTCTCCCTCCCCCCCCCCCCCCCCCGCCTTTTTAAAACTAGAATGTTTCTTATTTGGTGTTTGTTTGATGTCTCCTCACGATTAGATCCAGGTTATGAGTTCCCAGTTGGGATACTCCAGAAGTGAGGCTGTGTCCTCTCACTTCGGGAGGCACAGCATGTTCATCTGCCCTGCTTGGCGATGTTCATTTTGATTACCTGGTCAAGGTACTACTCAGTTTTCTTCATTGTGTAGTTACTGTTTTTCTCCCTTGTGTCTGAGAAGCAGCCTGTGGGAACACACTTTCAGACCATTCAGACACGCCGCTGTTCTTCCGACCTGTGTCTAAGCAGCAGTCAGGGAGAAGATGCTCAGAGACCGTGCAGATAGATAACACTGCTTGTCTCCAGAACATCTTCTTTACACTTAACATGCATCCCTGGTGCTTCCTTGCACCAGTTTTCACAAAGATGACTTTTCCAGCTCTGGCACTTTCTTGTTATCTACCATCTGGCAGTTGGCACCCTCTTGTAAACAAGATCCCACCTCTTTATTATCCGTTAACAGTACTGATGCATGGATTCCCTCCCTCACTGGTTTATAATTAATTATTTTCCTTAATTAATGTTTTGCTCAAATCGTTCCAGACTTGGCCAGTGGGAAGCTCCCTTAAGCTGATTCCCATGTCGTGTTGGCAGGTCACTGTCATCCTTTTAGGCACCTCGGTACTTCGTAGCATAAGAAGGATGTTATAAGTTCACCCCGTGCTTTCCTTGCCTCAGGTTCGGTGGTGTGTTAGTTGTTTCCATAGACCGTTTCACCCTCAACGAGATGCTATGTCTAGAACAGACACCAGAGAAGCCTGTTTCAGTTGCAACTCTTGGAGGTAGCGTGCCTTTGAATAAAAACTGGCTGTCTCAGCCAGGTGTCCCTGATTGCTCGCAGCCCTCTGGGTGTGTAATGTCCTCTGATAAAATGAGGAAGTCATGTGAACCTAAAGACCTTTCCGAGGTGGCCTGCAAGGACAGCTCTGTGTGAGAGATAGTGTCCTTTGATTTCTCGTTCTAAAATGGGTCCTTTAAATATTGCCATTTGTTGTGGGGATTGGTATATTGGGCTGACAGGTTTTTTTGCTTTTTTTTTTTCTAAGTAAAGAATATGGACACGTAACACATTTCAGGGGTATGATGATAATGAGCGGAGGGAAACTTACTGAAGCACAGGTGTATCTTTCCCTGAATTTATAATTTCTGAATATCTTTCTTCCAGTAACACTAACTTAATCTTGGAGGTTCTGTTTGTAAGGCATATAAAACAGATAATATGAACATCTGATTTTCTTCTTAGAAAATAAGACCTACTCATCTGTGAGAACAGAAGCTTTATCTGTGATAGAATTACTGCTTAAAAAACTTGAAGGTGAGTTCTTGATTCTTCTGATTGGAGGAGGACCAGAAAGCCAGGATCCTTTATGGCATATGTTTTAGGATTTTTTTCCTGTTTTTGTTTTTCATAAGCATATACTCTAAAATACAAATCAGTACACATACATGTGAGTGAGATCTACAAAGCTAAAACCTTTAAGTTTTATTCAGTGTTAAATTTGGTACTCTTTCATTTTATATACTTGTATTGTGAAGCTACAGTTATGTTGAAATAAAAAGTTTTGTTTCCACCATGATTCCTGATTAATGCAGGTCGCTTCCAGTCCCTGGCTGACAGGGGCAGAATGGGGCTCCTGGTACACATGCCGAGAAACAGAGTGACGCCCTGAAGAGTAGGATGGGGAAAACATTCTAACACTTTTCTACCCAACTGATGAAAGTTGACAGCAGTTTGCTTAATCTTATTTTTTTTCCCATTTTCCTTTTTTTATATTAAAACCTTTTATCAAGAAGCAGATTTCTTTTTTTTTTTTTTTTTTTTTTAAGCAGATTTCTTTTAATGACAAAAGAGAACTGCTCTTGGGCGCCTGGGTGGCTCAGTTGGTTAAGTGACTGCCTTCAGCTCAGGTCATGATTCCGGAGACCCGGGATCGAGTCCCACATCGGGCTCCCTGCTTGGCGGGAAGCCTGCTTCTCCCTCTCTCACTCCCCCTGCTTGTGTTCCCTCTCTAGCTGTGTTTCTCTCTGTCAAATAAATAAAAAAATCTTTAAAAAAAAAAAAAAAAAGAGAGAGAACTGCTCTCATTTTCTCCAGTGAGGTATTTCAAATGGAGGCCACTTTTTTTTTCTCTCTTCTTTTTTAATTATTCTGAGCCTATAGATTAAGAGTGGAGAAGATGGAACAGTTTTCTGTAGAGTCTTGTATATTTTCTGTTTCTGCTTCTCTCTCTCTCTGCTTAGCAATTAAAGCACCCCTCTTAAGGTTCCATGATATGTATGAATGTATTCTAGATGAGGAAAAGGAGGCTAACCAGCAAAACAGCTTGCTTGAAACTTAATCACTAGAACGTGGCCGAACCTCATAAACAGGATTTAAGATCTGGTATACTTTCTGAGTTTCTAGATTTTTCACTCTGTGTATAGATCTTTGGTGCTTTAAAGAAAGCAGTAATACAGTCTGTTCAGACTGACTTGGCAATTATGAAATTTATTCAAGATTTTTTACTGAGCATATTTTATAAAGAGGTTTTTTTTGTGTGTTGTTAAATGGCTTGTTATTTTGTGCTTTGCCCTAATACCTCCTCCCTCCCACTTGGCTTCAGCATCACTAGATTCTCTTTCTCTCACCAGTACTGGGGGCAGAGGATGAAACACCCTGACAAGCTCTCAGATTTTGTGAATGATTAGGTTTTGAGACAACTACAGAACCTATTCTATACTGAACTGTTATCAGGGGGTTGCTTTATATTTATTTGGGGGATAGGCTATGTGGAAGAAAAGCAGAAAGACTAGTTTTAGGTTTTTTGCTTGCTTGTTCTATAAGGATTCTATTTTTCTTCTTTTTCCATTCAGAATCTAAACAGTGGGAAAGTTTGACATCTGAGTGCAGAGTGCTCCTAATTGAGTCTTTAGCTACTATGGAGACAGACAGCAGACCTGAGCTGCAGGAGAAAGCATCATTACTGAAGAAAACACTTGAAAATCTGGAGTAAATTAGAAGGGGAAGAAAGAAACAAGTGCCATGTTCATTGGGGGTTCAAATGGTGGTATTCTTTGAAAAACCAAGTGGGGGAAAGTAAAGATTAATCTGTAGCATGCATCATTCCTTGGCTGAAATAATAAAAAAAAAAATGCCTTAAATTTTTTTCCTTATTAGCTTTATTTTACTTGACTTTTAAAAGTGTGTGGGCCAAGTGAGCTTAATGGGACCTTGGATGTTTGAGAGGTGTTGTTGGTGAAATGGATGGAAATAGTTAAGAAAAGAATTAAAGCTGTTATTACAGCAATAGGCAGAGCTGCAGAGCAAGCTGGGTAAAAGTCTTAGAACTGCATCCAAATTGAATACAGTTATTTCTGGAAGGGACTCTGTAACTTATTTAGTTTAACTCCCTTGCTTTACACTGAAGAAGGAGGCTAGGAGATGATATAGCTTCTGATCTGCGGCCTGTATGGGGCTGGGACCCAGGTGTTTGATGCCCTGCCTGTGGTGCTGCCTGTGGCTTGCCCGAGGAGCTCCATGAGATGGGGTGTGTCCAACAGGCCTTGAGCCGGAACCCCACCCACCCAGTATCTAAGTACCATGACATTGAATTGAACACTGTCATTTGTTGAGATGATCAGTTCTTAGAAACTGATTAGCATCTTGACAGGTTGAGAGAGAGACTTTGGTCTCAAAGTGGTAATTCCATTGTCCTTTTACTGGCAGATGAAAGTATATCAGGACAAGATGGCTTGTTCTGTTGGTATCTGTGGTTGCGTATTTTGCAAAAGCCAAATGAACAACAAAATCATGACCGCTTTGGTTTAGACCATTTATAATCTCGACACTGTGAAGAGGACTTAAAATTTTCCATCTGTTTTTAGGCTGACAGTATGACTAGGGGATAGGAGGGCAAACATCTTAATTAGCCATTTGGGAATAACGTGATATCACTCAAAGTAAACAACTGCAGCTAAGGTTTCTTCCCTTTTTTTTGTACTGCCCATACCCCTGCCTAAGGCTGTGGGGGACAGGGGGAAAACCAAGTCTAACACAAGTATTTATGGTCAACTGACAATGCTCGCTCACCTTGGATTCCAAGCACTAAATTAGTTTTAACGGTCAATACTGACCCCTTACGAACACTAACACCAGGGTGGAAACTCCATGGTTATTATTTTTGGTGGTCTCTATAGACCATTGTATTAACTGAGACTATAATAAAAATAACTTCTTACATCTTGACCCAGGATATTGTGTGTGTGTGTGTGTGTGTGTGTGTGTGTGTGTGTGTGTGTGTGTGTGAATGAATATAAAACGGAAATAAGGGTTTTGTGTAATAGTACACACTCTGCACTTGCTCTCAGCCAAAAGGCTGAGAAGTGATCATAGTACACACTCTTAAGTATGTGTAATATACTCTGATCCCTCCTCCCCACCACTGTTTTATATGCTCTTCAGACCCACTAAATTCATCTCCTGACTTATAAACTTAGGTTGCAATGCACAGTTTGAAAAACTGCCATAAATAGTACTTGGACTTGGCTGGATGTACTGTGTTCTGGGGTTGCTTCTGATTTGGAAAAGGGGGGTTATGAATGAAAATCTAGGTGTTTTATTATCAAAACATCCTCTTAGGTGGTACTAAATATAATTGTGGGTTTTAGTAGCATCATAAAATGTAAGGGGCTTATTTATCATGGACTTCCACTTCAGAATGGCTTGTGCTTGAGGGGAAAATGCACTTTGGCTATTTTTTAGCAAGCGTGTGGCCTCATAGAATTTGGTGTTTTCCAGATCAGTATTTCCCCCCTCTGCTGGGTGCCCTCTGACTTTGATTTACAGAAACTGGGATATGCCTCTGAGGTAAGAATGCCCTGCAGGTTGGCTGTTTTCAGAAAGTTAGAGGATCTGAGGGCAAGAACTGTGCTCTCTGCCGATATGGAGTGTTTCACCTCCTCAAGCTTTATGCTTTTTAAACTCTGTTATTTACTACTGGGAATTTCCCATGGTGCTGAGAGTGGTGCTGAAACTTGGACCTTTGTGCACAGTGCTGCTAAGTTCATTTATTGTCGCTTTCTAGAAGCACAATTCTATTTACACTCTTAATGCCTTCCTCTGGACCGGCCAACTCACTGGCACAACCGGTGATGTGAAATCACCGTGTCCTATTGCAGCTTGTGTTGGGTGGGCACTTGTTTGTTAAAAGGATTGATAACTGAGAGTTTGTCCTTATGGGATGTCAATACTGGTGGACAAATGGCAGAAGGACCCATGCATGTTTCTGTCCACAGCCCTCATGCTCCAAAGCGTGCTGCTACTGATTTTTATTATTTTTTTTCCTGGGAATATTCAGTGCGACTTGTCATAGAAGCATCTGATTTAGAGAGCCTAATTACTGAGCACCGTATTCTTGAAATGAGTGCCCTGGATAGAGGGCACAAATTTATTGGTATGTGAAAAGGAGGGAACCTGAAGTTTGACAGTTGGAAATCAAAACAATGAAAGTAGTATAAAGTTTTTGGTGAGAAAGAGCAACTGTTTCTTTAATGACTGTTTGCGTTCCATTTACAACCGCCTGTGACGGTTTACAGCCGGTAAGACTGACGGCTGGAGGGGTGCCTGGGCGGCTCAGTTGGTTAAGCGACTGCCTTCGGCTCAGGTCATGATCCCAGAGACCTAGGATCGAGTCCCACATCGGGCTCCCTGCTCGGCGGGAAGCCTGCTTCTCCTCCTCTCACTGCCCTTGTGTTCCCTCTCTGGCTGTGTTTCTCTCTGTCAAAAAAAAAATCTTTAAATTAAAAAAAAGAAAAGAAAAAAAGACTGACGGCTGGCAAATCCCCACTGCTCTCCCCTTCCATCTTTCCCTGTGTGTGCACTAACAAGAAAAGAGAAGAAAGATGTGACCTTGTTGATCTGTGCTCTAGTAGCGACTGCACTGTGTGAACACCGCCTGCCCTTTGGGGGCTGCATTTCTGCCTGCTGCTGCCACAATCACGCTGCTTCTTAAGTACAGGGAGTTATTTTGACACTGGAACTCATTGTAATATACAAACTGCTGTTAAATGGATGTACATGTAACAGATTTTTGTATTTTATATGCAAAGTCTTCATAGAATCCTGTGCAGTATGTGTTGAGCTACTTAAGCATGTGATCGTCCTATTTGAAAGGAAAACCCTACCCGTGCTCAAGAAGATGTAAGTGGTAAATAAAATCTGCATGATCAGTTCTTTTGAAGGAGTGCTTTGATTTTTTATTGGTTCTCTAGGAAAACAGTTGCACTTCCAGGGAAATGACTAGTGACACTCTAAAAACTGAGAAAGGCCCTATTGCTTGCCATATCTTGAGCTCCCTCTCCTCAGCAGACATCGTGGGCTTGACAGGAAGTCCCAGAGCGAAGCAGGAACAACGGCAGGAAACCTTCAAGGCCACATCAGATACTTGGTGAGAAGTCATCGGTGAAAGATTATTCATTCATTCACTCCTTCCTTCATTTATAATTTTGAGAAGAGTAATCCCAGGTGCATTTCCAGTGTGATAACGGGTCTCTCAAGTTGTTGTTTTCCTGGATGTGTCCTTTTTTTCTGGTTTCTTCCATGATTTTCTTTATTTTTGGATTTCAGCACTTTATGATATCCCAAGGTGTACTTTTTTGGGGAGGGTACTTATCCTGTTGGAGGTTTGCTTAGATTTTTGAATTTCTAAATTTTTGTGCTTCACCAAATTTGAGTTCTGCTTTTGATCAAGCCTGATAGACGTGGCTCCGGACATAAAACGTCAGAGGTCCAAGGCTCGCTCCTGTGCTGTAAGCTGCCAGGCCCGTCTTCACACTGCGACAGAGGCTCGAGAGTTCCCGTGCTTTGTCGGTAGTCGCCGCCAACAAGCCCGTGTAGCTCCCCCTAGCTGCAGGTTCCAGTTTTATGGACTGGAGAAACAATTGTTTTGGTCTTTTTTTAAAGTGGAAAATCATGATGCTACAAAGAATCGGAAACAATCACCTTTTCCAACACCACATTGAAAATTTTAAGTTTGTCTTTAAGAAATGACACACACATTTTTTTTACATTTAAGGATCAATTGATAAAGTTGCCTTTAAAATACAAAGGACAGGGAGAAAACAGGTAATGGTTGAAGGATACCTAATTTTTCTTTGGGTATTCCTGAAAAGAGTATTTTAAAATCAATTTTGGGGTATCAGCAGTTAGATAATATAATTCTATTTTGCTACTTTTGATTCCAGACCTGTCTTCAAATAGAAAATATCTTCTAAACATCAGTTGAGGCAAACATTTTTTTTTTGAGTATTTGTTTTATTTCAACACTATGAAGATATTTTAGCCTCCGGCATTTCCAGTGTGATAACGGGTCTCTCAAGTTGTTGTTTTCCTGGATGTGTCCTTTTTTTCTGGTTTCTTCCATGATTTTCTTTATTTTTGGATTTCAGCACTTTATGATATCCCAAGGTGTACTTTTTTGGGGAGGGTACTTATCCTGTTGGAGGTTTGCTTAGATTTTTGAATTTCTAAATTTTTGTGCTTCACCAAATTTGGGATATCTGGGGCCATTATTTACCCAAAAGTTTTGTTTTTTTCCGTGCTATTTGCTCCCACTTCTTGGGATTCCAGTTAAAGCTATGTTAAGTCATTTGATACCGTTCTAAGGACACCTTGGTGGCTCAGCTGGGTGAGTTGTCTGCCTTTTGATTTCAGCTTAGGTCATGATCTCAAGGATCCTGGGATGGAACCCCCTGTCCCGTGTGACTCCTTGCTCAGTGGGGAGTCAGCTTGAGGATTCTCTCTCTCCATCTCCCCCTGCCCCTCCTCCCCGTTTTTGCTCTATCTTTCAAAAGAAAAAAAAATCTTTAAAGAAATCATTTGATACTGTTCTACAGATCTCGAAGGCATTTAAAAAAAGATCTGTATTTAAGTTCACTGACTTTGTTTGCTATGCCCATTCTGGTATTAAAGACTATCCTGTGAATTTTTATTTCAGATACTGTTCTAAGTTTTAAAATTTCTGGGTTCCTGGGGGCTCAGTTAAGCATCTGCCTTGGACTCAGGTCATGATCCTAGGGTCCTGAGATCAAGTCCCACATCCTGGCTCCCTGCAGGAAGCCTGCTTTTCCCTCTACTGCTCTCTCTTTCTCTCTGATAAAATCTTTAAAAAAAAAAAAGTTTAAAATTTCCATTTGATTCTTTTTTATAGTCTTTTCCTAATAGTTCCAACCTTTTCATTCATTATGAACTTAATTTTAAAGCTCACAAAGCATACTTATAGTAACTGCCTTTAAATTCCTGTCTGATAGTGACACATCTGGTCCCCTTGGTCTCTGTTGATTGTCCCCCACCCCAACCCCCATCGCCCCACTTTTTCCTGGTTCTCTGTATGTCCAGTGTTCTGGGATTATATCCTGGACATTGTGGATGTTACGTTGTAGAGAATCTGGATTCTATTAAATAGATCCCTCCAATGAACAATGAGGTGCTTTTTTTTTTCTTTTTCTTTCTTTTTTTTTTTTTAAGATTTTATTTATCTGACAGTGAGAAACACAGCTAGAGAGGGAACACAAGCAGGGGGAGTGAGAGAGGGAGAAGCAGGCTTCCCGCCGAGCAGGGAGCCTGATGTGGGACCGATACCGGGTCTCCGGGATCATGACCTGAGCCGAAGGCAGTCGCTTAACCAACTGAGCCAC